>PVJI01001994.1:0-157895 GCA_004026765.1 Micronycteris hirsuta | reverse complement strand
AGGAGTACATCATCACGCAGCCTTTACTATATGAAATGTTAAGGGGTTTTATATAAGGACTCATGAGAGAAGGCACCGAGGCCAGATCAGCTACCGGGGAACTCAGATCAGCCACAGCCAAGACGCTTGTGAGGTAAGCAAGCAAAATACAACCAGAGAAACAAATTATAACCAGAGACATTGAAATTTAGAACAATCTAGCAGTAACCAGAGGGGAGGGGGAAGGGGATAATGGGGACAAGGGTATTCAGGAACTGCTATAAAGGACACATGGACAAAACCAAGGGGGAGGGTGGAAGCAAGGGAGGGAGGTGGGTTTGCCTGGGGTTGGGGGTGGGGGTAAATGCAGACAACTGTAAGTGAACAACAATAAAATAATTAAAAAAAATAAAATAAATAAAATGTAGACAATATAAAACATTTTATTTTTTTAAATATATAATTCAATCTTTAATTGGGGACTCTACTTTTATTCTATTTCAGTCAGTGAGTTCAATGTTTCTTTATCACATGATTGCAGAAAATAATTTTTATCATGAATGGATTTTACATTCATGAGGCTACCTTTATTCCAATTTATATTTTAAACATTACAATAACCACTATCAATAGCTATTCAATTTTTCACATGTTCATAAATGTGCATGTATTTCCGTCCCATTTACTTTTCCCTAGGACACCAGTCTATATTTTGGAACTTTTTCCCATTCCCAACTGGAATATATTTAAGCTTCATTTCAGAATAAATTTTACTGGCAAGTTCAAGACCCCACAACCTGGAACACACTGCTATTTGTTCTATTTTGGCTTATATTAGTTGGGTTTGGGAGATCATGTGAAATATATGTGAAAATGCACATCTAAAATACATGTATATTTAAGAAACACAAAATAGTTCAAATCATCTGAAATACAGTCTAAAGCACAAGGTGAAAGTTGCGTATGGGGAGAATCTAAAGTCACCGCTGTGGGACCAGAGTGTCAAGTGTAGGAACGTTTTACTTGAATTCATTTGCTTATAAAGACACATGCATTTGGACAAATGAAAAGAAGCAATTTCTAGAAACTACTTATTGTGATAACATTGTGTTGGCTAAATATGGTTTTTTCTGTAAAAGACCCATTTTTCATTTTCACCAGTAGCTTTATTGATTTGGATATTTTGACTATGTCAGCTATCTTCCGCCTGGTATAAGGTTGATTATTCTCAATTAATGTCTCAATTAGATCACTGTCAACTTCAACTGGTCTGTCTGACCATGGAGCACCCGTCCAGCAAGAAATCTGTAGCATGAAGCATTGCAAACCACTTTTGACACACTCCATCATTCACAGCATCTTCTCCATACACTGCACAAATCTTTTCTTTTTTTTTGCATTTCAGTTGCATTTTCACCTTTCTTGAAATGATAAAGAATGATATGCCAAAAATGTGTTTTTTCTTCCATCTTCAATATTAAAATGGCTACACAAAAATTCACCAATTTTAATAAGTTTTTTTAAATGCACACTGATATGACAGCTGTCACAATATAATCTAACCAAATTGTTTTGAATGAAGTTAAAGACAACTACTCACTATTAGAGCTATCTTACAGAAAAAAGCACACAAACTTTTTGACTAACCCAATATGTTTCATTCACCAGCATACTACAAACATTATACTACATCTGTAAAATTAGATCAGTTGCCTTTACTAGGAAATTGTCTTAAAATCCATAGTATATAAAATAAGATACAATTGCTTTTAATCTATCAATATTAGCAAAGATTTTTAGGAATCATCTGTTGATGAGGGTGCACAGAAACATAAACTTTCCTACACTGCTGCACAGAACGAAAACTGGCACCCAGCTCTGAAGGGCACTTTGCACGCGTCCTCTCCCTGGACCACGACCAGCACAAAGCAGGTGACCACGCCAGACTGCGGCCTGCAGACACTGACATCTGAGAGACTGCGGAGACCTCATATTCCTTAACCAATCTGTCCAACTTTCAAAAAGGAAGCATCAGCAATATACAGAAATATGTGGAGACAAAAATGTCCAAGTTATGAGTACAAAATTCAAAATTCACTAAATAAACAGGAGTGGCTAAATAGCTCATGATAAATCTACATAACAGCATGTTGAATTACTGTCAAAATTTTACTAAACAAGATATACAGTTGCATATTAAGTAAAAATTATATACAACATAGTATATAATTTGCCCCATTTTATTTCACATCAGATATGCATATATTTGCTAAAAGTAAAATACACATATTTAGAAACAATTGTGTTTCTAAATGATGGGTTGTATATGATTTTAATTTCCTCTTACCACATTTTTGTATTCCTTTTTTAAACTGTTCTATAATGACTATGCATTAAATATGTAATAAACACATAATTTTAGAAAGAAATTATAGAGAGATTTACTGTCTCTACCTCCTGGAAAAAACTCTAATTACATAACCGGCCATTATTTTAAAGTTAGAATTCTACTGTGATTTTAAAATTAAAACGTTTTCTTGGCCTTCAGCTTCACCTTCTCCTGTCTCAACCACGTCATCATGCTCAGTTATCAGCGTGAGTTAAACAGACGGCGAGTCAGTTCCACCTGCACAGGGCAGTGGGTCCCCGCACATGTCTGTCAGGCAGGGGCCCGGCCGCAGAGACACTGGATGAGACTGTTAAAAAGGGGTGCAGGGGGCCTGCTCTCTGAGCGATGGTATGACACTGTGGCTGGAACCCAGAAACAGGCAAAAGTCTCCAAGTGCATATTAGAAGAGATATCTGAAGAAAAAGGTTTCAAAGACTATAGTGTTGGGCAAGAACTTTCATTAACAGCTTTAGAAAATATGCATAGTTTTTAGTAAGCATGTCCAGTTCTAGGAATCTATCCTTAAGAAATAAATTTAAAATGTGAGTAAAACGTATGTCCAAGAATGTCAGTGCAGTGGTTGTTTTTCTTAATTGATTTTTTGTTACAAAGAAATATGGCTACTTTAACTGGCAGAATAATGCAGAGATTGACATTTTTAAAGTTGAGCAAAATTTTGTCCTGCATGCATGTTCCCAAGCACTTCCAGTTTGATCTTTCTGCGGCACCCAAACGTAAAAGGTCATAACAGTCCTTCCCTATCAATCATCTAGTCACACACACACACACACACACACACACACACACAGAGGTTTATTTAATTTCAAACAACAACATTTTGTAATTACAACTTGCTTTTCTTTCACTCAACAGTATTTGGATGGACATATTTCCACATCAACATATTCTGATAGCTAATATCACTTAGCTATCAACTGTATTTGTTAAATACTTGACTCTTTGCCATGGCAAAGAATGATAAAGTTAACTTGCTCAGGCTTTATTTTATTTCTGAAAAATAGAAAAAAATAGATTGCTAGATGAGTGGCTATACGTACGGCAGCAAGTTTTAACATCTGCTCACATATTTTTCCCTTCTGCAATTCCTTCTCCATTGGAGCACCCCAGGCCCTCTCGGCCGGAGGCACCCATCTGCCTCTGGGAGAGTTAGGGTTGTTACAGAAAAAAGGAAAACAGAAAGAGGGTGGCAGCATTCAGCTTCCTACAGAAAAACCAGGATGTTTGGACACTGGGGGAATATGACTGTCATAGAAACAATGAAAAAGAAAGATGAACTCAATATTCCCATTTCCCTGCCAAGAGTCAGATTTGGTGGGCCATGGTCAGACAGGCCTATGGAGCCTGTGTGGGGCGGGGCGGCCCTTTGGCTGCGTGAGGCTGGGTGCAATGCAGGGTGAACAGCCTGGGCTCACTGAGCCACGAGCGCACCCAAGATTCCAGCTGGACCTGGTAGTTTACACCCACTCCGGCCAGGTGGTTGGGGCCCAGACAACCTCGTGCCCACTGGCTACCCTGTGATCCCAGCCCAGTGACTTGAACAAGTGACTCACTTGCCCTGCCCTGGGCTTCCCTGCTCCTGTGAAATGGGGCCCAGATCCCCAGCAGATCAGTCATGGAGAGTGCTCAGCTCTGCTGGCCAACCTGGTCAGCACCACAGAATGGAAGCAGTTACTGGCTCTAAAAAGCCAAGTGGTGGGGCAGGTTCCTGCTTCCCAATGGCCTCAACAGCTCTGGGAGGCAGAACCGTGAGCATGTCCCCAGCTACCAGCCAGGTCCCTTCCCTTCCAGTGTTCCTGAGTGAATGTCACTTAGGGGCAGGGCCCCAGGACAGCTCAGTTCTCTAGGCCCTTGATGACATGGAATACCCGCATGTACAACATGCCCTGCTGCACATTATGTATGTCTTATACACATTTTCTTATGTATTGTCTGCCTAACTGTCCCGAACGGAGAAACCTGACTGGTATCTCCGACTCCTAGGCTCTTCTGTGTGTTTCCTCTTGCGCTTCCTGCAGGCTTTGCTGTCTGGACACTAACACCCAGCTACCACATTTGTTGCACAGCTCTGGCAACTGCTCGACCTCCAGCATAGCGCGCCCTTCGACACTGGGGTGTGTCCTCTCTCTCACTCAGTGCTCTGTTCAGCTGAAGCCCTCCTCCAGGCTTCAGACTCCTTTCTTTTCTTTCTTTATATCCTCACCCAAGGATATTTCCATTGATTTTAGAGAGAGAAGAAGTGGGGAGAGAGAGAGAGGAATTACCAGTGTGAGAGAGAAACATCGACAGGTTGCCTACTATACATGCCCCAAGAGAAGATTGAACCCACAACCTAGGCATGTGCCCTGACCGGGAATCAAACCCGCGGCCTTTTGGGGTAGGGAACGATACTCCAACTGATCCACCCAGCCAGGGCTAGCCTCCTTTCTTCTTCTCTGTATTGTCCTTCTACTTATCAGCCATCATTTCATTTACAACTTCTACAAATAAAGTGGTTTACATGAGTCTCAGCATCAGCTTAAATTATACTTCATGAGTCAATATGAAATTTTCATTTTAAATTGTGGTTGTATTTCATTTATATGCATTGATGGGGGAAATACACTGGGCCTTCACTCTGCTGTGTTTCAGCCATTACCCCATGTGGTCCATGTCTCTGTTGGCCATGAACCTCTGGCCATGGGTGTCCAAGACTCTATGAACCCTCGCCACCTTCTCCTGAGGCTGGACAGCATCCGATGACAAAGCAGTGTCTCCATCTGTCTCCCACCAACATCCCTCTCTCCCACCACCTTGTTTTAGCAAAGTTTATCATCCTTTAGGGTGTGCCTTTTTACTGGTAAATATCTTACAATTCTATCATTTGATTTTTCAGTTTTAAGAAAATATTCTTTGACTTTAGTGGCTTCATAGGGGCAATCAGAGCACTTACTGTACCTGCTGCTTCTTTCTCCTCCAATTTTCTGTTAGACAGAAAAAATGCCTCTCGTAATACTGTGTCTTGACAATCTTTTCTAGAGCCTTCATCCGATATACCTGCTCAGGGCTTGTGCGTCAGGGGTGTGACTATGCTAAACTGCATCTGCTAGGGTACCGATCACGTCTTCCAGCTAATGTTCTGCAGTAAAGCTGCATGTCACTTGAATAGCTACCTGTTTTCTATGTGGAAAGAGCTGTCTCCATCAGATAACTGATTCCTCTGTAGTGGGCTGAATACAGTTCCCGTGGGGCTGTGGTGCTACTAGTTGGATAAACTCACAGATCCCCACCCCTCTGCTTAGTCAGGCTTAAGGGAGAAGACCAGTGACACCGAGGTTTGTTCACAGTGAGACCAACTGTCTTGAAACCAGAGAGAAGAGGCGACTCAGCCCACAGCACCACCATCCGATGCCCACCCAGGTACCACTGCTGAGCTGCCCTGCAGTTCACACGGCAAATTACATGCATGTGGATCCTGAGATTCCCCACTGGAGAGGACCAGCTCTCTCTCACTGTCACCACAGAAAACAGGGGCCTACAATGGCTGTCCCTCCAAGAGATCTCCACAGACTGTGTGCTCCAGAGCAGGGGTACCTGTGGGCTGCTGTCTTTTCAGAAGTGCTCTGGTCTCACCCAAACTTACCTTCACCTACAACTGGGGAGTAAAGTGTAGTATTTCTGAGACCAAAACTAGCCAGTAAATGCCATTCCTGTCACTGCACCCCATCTCACAAGCTTCATTAAATTAAGGACAGAAATATACAACTGTGAGAAAAAATGAATGCAATCCATGCTTGGCCTTTGTCAGCTGAACCTGTGACTTTCAGCTGTTGCTGAGACAGGGCACTGTCAGGACACCTGCTGTCTTGCTGGGGATGCTTAGGAACCCACTGCACAGGGGCCAGTGAGCTGGGACCAACCTGGGGCCCAGTGAACCGCTAGCCCTCCGACGGGACTCACATGCACACACTGTTCTCTGCTACTCACTGTCTGGTTCACAGCGAGTCCCCTGAAGACCTAGTGGCACTCTTGGAGGTTCTGTTCTTACCAGTGAGTCATGTAAAAAGAGGGGTCTAGAGTGGACGTGTACTGTGCCTTTGAGAAGAGGCTCTGCCGAGCTCCACTGCCACACTCACAACAGCACAAGCCCTGTGCCAGCCGTGCACACACACGCGCATGTGTGGGCAGAGCTAAGGCAATGGAAAGGAGCTGGGAGGACGTGGTATAGGTTAGAGGCCAGCAAGGCACCTGAGCAGGGGTCGGAGGTTGAGGAAGTGGGATTTACTGGAGAGGAATGGATGGAAGAGAAGGTGGGAATTTAGAAATGCATGTCAGCCATGTTCTTCTCAATAATTTTTACACTTCTAACATCAGAGGAAACGGGCTGGCATTACTTACAGGAAATCCAACGTGACGGTTTACGTCTTACCTTAGAAGACCGGAAGGTAAACGCTGTTGACTTTACATCAGCTTTCTCTTTGTCCACCAGGAGAAGGGTTTTGTCTTCCAGGAGGCTCAGGTACTTCCCCGTTGTGACGTGGCGCAGTCGGAAAGGCTGGCCCCATCTTATGTGGCTTCCACTCCACCTAACGGAGACAGGCCGGGTTGACCCCACAGCAGCCACACCACAGGGTGGACAGCAAGTGGACTGCACATGTCAGCGTGAGCACAGGGCTCTGTCTGTGCTGCCCTGTTTCATGTTCTCAAACACCTCAAGACACTGGGGTACTAATGTCAGTTCACAGAGAACAAGATCGGCATTAGCAATGATCAGGTAACATTCAGTGTATGCAGCTAACAGTAAACAGAAGTGAAACTTTACTCTAGGTCTTCTGACTTTAAGTGTGATATCACCTACACTCTACTCACTAGTTACAGATACAGAAATGATAAGTTTAAATGTGACTTTAGAATTTACTAGTTAAAAACTTCTGTTGGATTTGCACAAACTTCAAAAATAGTGGTACAGTCAATGCCTAATCATGATTAATTGGCATTCGTATATATAAAATAAAGTATTTATTTACTTGAAAAAAGAAACCGATTCCTATGCTTTAAATTTAACATTAAAAAACAAATATCTCATTAAAAACCAATGAACAAAAAAAAACAAACCAAGAAAATGAAAACTATAAAAAAGGTTGAAAGGAAAAAATATATAATAAGCAGAAAATACAAACTAAGGTTACAGAAAAAATATGAAAAGCACAATTATAATCACTATGGTCTGCTTTTAAAACTAGTGACTTTAAGGCACGGTGGAAAAGGCAAATCAAGATAGAAGCCACCCCCGCTTCACCCAGGGCAGCGCAGACCAACAGCCGTGTGCTTCGGAGCTGCAGATCCAGGGCATTCCGCCGCAGAGCGGAAACAGCGGCACCTCGCAAAGCAAGGACAGCCTCTCACCAGTGATAAAACATGTTGACAATCAAACAATTTTTAAAAAACTAGGAATAAATGAATGGAAAAGAATTTCCATGAACATAAAATCTTGGGAGACAGAGGTGGCAGCACTGGTGGTAGACAATTCTAGGAGAAGCATAAAGGGCACACTGTCAGGTGCTTTAGAAAGAGGAAAGATGAACTCTAAAAGGAACGTACGTAATGATCCCTAATAATGAATCCAATAAGTAAAAAGTAAAGATGTGGAGGATCTCAATCATCATTTCAAGATGATTTTATCAATTAATAAATTTGTTTTAATATAGAGTCATTAAAAAATAATGTAGTCTACAAATTCAAAGTACTTTTTTTGCAAATTCTTCTATTTTAGTGAACTGTTTCAGTTCACTGACATCATGCTGTTTTCTTAAACTTGTTTTAAGAAACTTGTGATACTAGCACTGAAAATTTACAGTACCACTATATTGTAGTAAGTTCATTTGTGCATGAATTTGTTAATAGACAAATTACTTTGGACAAGTCCCCCAACTAAATTAATAACCATGTGCCAATACAGGGCTGCAATAAACCCTGATAATAAACCTATATTATCTTAAAAAAAAATTAAAGTTTTTTTTTTTACCACAAGAGCATGTTAAGGCATTTCTAGTCAGATAATAAATAAGCTTTATTTATTCCCCTCATCTAAAATTAAAGTGTATATTATTTGCAAATGCTATGAAAAACATACTTTTAATATTCACTTTCATATTTGAAGAAGCATTTGAATATATTTTGCCAAATAATGACTCAATCATTATAGCAAACAACTTCATTTTCAAATAGTCCAAAAATTTGACCAAACACAGGCTTTTCACCAGAATTTTAGAGGGCGTTCCACATACTGTGCTCAAAGCTGTGGAGCGCGACTCCCTGCAAGTCACTGAAGGGCATTCTGTAAGAATGGAATGAATTTGGCCACTTATTGGCAAAACACTGTGATGTTTAAGCACATTTTCTTCAGCTTATGGGCACTCAAATTACCTGGTCTCATATGCCCATGGCCCAACAGAAAAGAGGAGAAGCCCAGGAGAATGAAGGGGCAAGAAAACAATATTTAGTAAAAACTGAAAATCATAACATAACATAGATATATAAAGCAATTTCCTATGGTAACATAGAAAAATGATCCTTGTATGTTACTTACAATTACTTTAAATTACCTCAAAGGAATGAGGAGAACTTGGTCATTCTTCATGATATACCAACCTCTAATTTTACTTATTTATAACATAAGAAAGCAGAATCTGAAGTATACATAATGCATATTTTTAATTGCAATGATCATTTCCATTACAGAAACTAATATATATCCTACTTACAAAGTTCTTACAACTTTGCATTTAGGTAAATACTATTCCTATTACATTTAATTCCAAATATTAAAACTTTATTAAATGTTCATGATACTGAAAAACTTTTGACAACTATAAATTTATTTGTGTAAGTTTTCAATTATAACAAATATATAGCTTGGGGCTTCATTAAAGAAAAAATTATGTAGACAATCCCAAATATCATAACATAATTAATGACCTTTGGAAATCAAGTTCTATAATAAACATAAGCAAGATCTTTGACTATCATTACCTACGTATAAAACAATGACCGATTATGTGGCCATTGCATGTAATTAGAAATGTAAATTAAATGCAATCTAATTTGTACATTTACAATAAACACCAAGTAGTTCAAAGATTCAGCAGAATCTGAAAAAAAAATCTTTAAAATAATGACACATTACCTATGCACCTCCTGCTTTCCCATTGTAGACAGGAAGGTAAAATGGTACCAATCAACCTCACAGAGTAGAACAAAAAGTCTGTCTTTTACCTTTTAAATGGCTGATAAACGACCTGCTCTGCCTTCTGCTGCCACATCCCCTGCTGACCCCAGTCACCTGGGTTCTGGGAGGCAGTCAGTGTAGACACGAACGCTGTTGTGATGTGCCCCCAACCCCAGTTTCCCAGGAGGCCAGGCCCTTTCTACGAAGCAGCCATCCCATTGAAAGTTAAAACCAACACATCACTTTCTGTTTCCAATGTCAAGCATCAGGCCATGGATGAGAAACAGAGAGGTGTGCAGAACAATCGGTTTTATGTAATTACATTTCATCAACAATACTGTTGACAATAAAAGCGAAGACCTTCTAGGTGTTTGGGAGCCCTCATCCTTCCTTTTTTTTCTTTTAATCAAAAAAACTGACACAGATTTCCAGTCAAGATGGCAGCATAGGTAAACACAGCTGACCTCCTCATATAACTACATCAAAATTACAACTAAATTATAGAACCACCATCACTCAGAATGTCAGAAATGGAGTTGAATGGAAGTCTGATAACTATGGAATTAAAGAAACCACATCCATCCAGACTGGTAGGAGATGCAGAGATGCAGAACAGGCTGATCCCACATCCTTAGTGGTGGATAAAATTTCAGAATTTGCATGTGCTTTCAGAAGGTTCAATCCAGAGCCTGCCAGACCTGAAATGCACAACAGGCTTGTGCCTCCAAACCCACGTCACTGTCCCAGCAGCATTTTGTGCAGAGAGATGCACAGACCGAGTGTGACAATGTTACAAAAACCAACAAGGCTAAGGACAAAAGCAAGTTACCTACCACCTGGTAAGTTGAGGTTGACAGGGATAAATAAGTGAAGGGGACGAGGGGTGGCCTGGAGGGATGGGAGGGCAACTCTCCACTCCCGGGGCTTCACTGCTGGTCTGTGGCAGTCTTAAGTGTGCCCATTTCACACACAGCACATCAGGAGCCCGAGAAACATCTGACGCACTTAGGCTGCATTCAGACACTCTACTCACGCGACTCGCAGCGTCTCTAGTCTCCACAGGGACCGTGCGTGCACAGATACAGCTCCACCTTCATAATGAACAGTTCTGTCAAAAAAAAAAAAGCCCAATTTTAACACATGTCATTCCTGGACTCTCCTTTTCAAGCTCATTGAAAGAGGAAAAGAAATGGAAAGCTTTGGATAAACACATACAAGTCATACCTTTTGGAGGAGACAATAGAGCCGGAAATAAAAATAATGAAACACACTGAGAGTGATCAACGTCAGTCTGCCCTAAATAAACATTCCATGTAAGCATATCCCCTGTCATTCCTCCCCGATCCTATTTGTCCCCTTGCCATCTCTCCCTCCCCCTCTGCTACTACTGGTGGGAGTACACTCAGCTTACTCACTTAAACCAGGCTCATAAAAGTACTTAACTATGTCTTTAGTGTAGGTTAGTATATTATCTTTTAAACACATTCACATAATTATTTGCAGGTCTAAATTTTGTTCTAGATCCTTGAAACATTTTAAAGGAATATGAGAAAGAATTTTTAATATTTTAGTATAACAATCTGAAAATATGATAAAAGGTAGAAAAGTATAAATATCACCAAAGTATAAACAAGAAATCACACACACATGCCCAAAGGAAAATTTATTTGAATGTTCATCACACACACCCCAAATTCCAAAGCCCTCATAATAACCATTTGCTAGTGATGCAACATAATTATTCACATTATCCAAAGGGACCTCGGTGCCACCCACGCGGCCGTCTGAGGAAACCGGAGTCCCTGCAGCGCGGCCCCTTCCCCGAGTCTCCCCGACTCCTGCTCCACCAGACCTTTCTCCTTCACAGAACCCTGTGCCCTCAACACCACAGCGGGTCCAGCTGCATCTTCCTCTCCGGCTCCCCTCCACTCAGCGCCCCGTTCCTGCTTCCAGACTCACCCTTGCATGAAGCAGATGCCATTGAGACCACCAGTGACCTGGTCCCCAACCCCAGTGGGCTTTTTCCAACACTGTGGAAACCCTCCTGTCACGGCAGTTTGTCTGACACCAGCCCCATCTGCTTTTCTTCTTACCGACTTGGATGTTCCTCCTCATCCTGTTCTTATTGTGGACTGCCCTTATGTGCAGAAAAGTGGAGAGAACATTATGATAATCCCCACACAGCTGGCTTGCCACTCCAACAACGACCAACAGAGGGCCAATCCCATGTCTTCTAGAACCTCTGGTCACCCCTCCACATACAGCCTGAAACTATGGACGAATTCGTTTTCATAAAACAGACATTCAGTGATCCAACTCTCCCAATGATCTCGAAAAGGTCATTTGCTGTTGCTTTTTGAAACTGAGATCCAAACAAGATGCACAAATTAGTTAGATGTCATAAATTTCTTCTAGTCCAGCACAGTACTCCCTTCCTCTCTTTTGTTTTCCCTTCTTGAGATTTGTTGAGAAAATAGGCATCACCCATCCTGGAGTACTTTGTACACTCTGGATTTCGCTGATTAACTTGAACCTCTAAACCAGTAGTTAGATCTGGCAGTGTAGAAGCATGTTCAAGCTAAAGTCTGATTTGGGGGCAAGTTCAGAAGTTGGTGTCTTGCCTTCTTATTCCTTCACCTCAGGAGGTAAAATAACCGCTTGTCTATCTTTTTGTGTTAAAGCTGATCAGTAGGTTCAGGCCCGTCCTGATCCGTCCATCACAACCTGAGGGTTTTAGCTGTGTCAATGGCCAGTGTCCATGACTTTCAATCGTGGCTATGAATGTAATCATGTGGACAGCTTTTAGAAATCCCATGTTGTGGCCTGGTCATGACCAAGTCTGGAGGCAGAGTTGGTGACCACTCCCTGGCTGGTCAGAGTGTGGAGCCCGGTTGGAAAGCCGTGGTCTGTCTGCGTCTCAGTGGCAGCCTGCAGTCCTTCTCTGCTGTACACCGGAGGGCGGTCACCACATTCCTCGCCTCTACCACTAAATGCCAGCAGAAGCCATCCCTGTCCCACACCCCAGTTGTGAAATCAAAAAAGTGTCCAGACATTCCCAAATGTCTCCTGGGGGACAAAGCCACCCTCAGTGCTGAGCACTGCTGCAGAGATTCTGTCTTCAGTGAGGGTCAGACTCACCCTGCGCTTCCCGGTTTAGCAGAACTGGGTGAGGCCCACACACTCGTGTTTCTAACACGTCCCCCCATGAAACTGATGCAGCTGTTCCCCGGGGCCAGAACCACTGCTTCATCAGGGCCGGGATTCTTAGCATTGGTTGTATGTTAGAATCGGCTGGACAACCTTCACACCGCCAATGCACAAACAATTCACAGACCAAGAAACCAGAATCTCTGGGCATATACTTGAAAAATAACGAACGACAAAGTACAGATGCAATATTTGCACATGTGTGAACATATAAAGGTAGACACACAGAAATACAGATGTTTAAGTCAATCAGAACTTTAATAAAGATCTTGTACCTGGCCACAAAGAAAATTTTATCAGGTTCTTAATGTTTTTTAATCTTTGCCTGAGGATGTTTTTTCATTGATTTCCATGAGAGAGGAAGGCAGAGAGAAGAACATCGATGTAAGGGAGAAACATCAATTGGGGAGACAGAGAAACATCAATTAATTGCCTCCTATAAACGCCCACACTGGGGATCGAACCCACAACCTAGGTATGTGCCCTAACCAGGAATCAAACCCTCAACCCTTTGGTCACGGAACAATGCTCCAGCTGAGCCATACCAGCCAGGGCCATCAGATTCTTTTAGAAGTAAAGATATTTACTCACCACATTTCCTAATCATAATCAAGAAAATTTGGAAATAGATACTAAAAAGACAAAATAAAATAACTTGGAAAATTAAGAAACTCTCCTAAGCAATTCATGGGTCAGAGAGGAAATAGAAATTAGACCCTGTGTAGAATACAAAGAAGAGAAGAACACTTCATAACCAACCATGATTCACGGGGCAACTTTGAAAAGTTTTAGACTGCAATCCCTTAGTTATTAAAGAAGAAATAATGAAAACAAAGGAACTAAAGACATGTCTGAAGAGAATAAAAAGAGAACAAAATGAACTGAGAGAAAATAAAAAGAGGAAGAGAATCTCTGATGTGTTAAATAAGATAAAGAAGATACAGGAAAGCAAATGACATATGCTTTTCTGTACAACAATAAATCATTTTATTTATTTTTTAACAATAAATCATTTTAAATCCGTCACCTATATACGGGGTATGTATGTACACATGCAGAAATACCATCTGTATGAGGATGGAGAAAGTTGTTGAATCGTGAACACCAAGCTCTTAATCTTAATTACATGGGGAAAAGTACAAAGGAATTAATCTTGAAAACAAAATAAAATGCATTCTAAGATACAAATAGCATAAATACATTTTATGTAAAATTGTATATATTATACATAGTAAAGTATAAGGAGAATTATTCAAATGTTTTTCTCACTTTCATAACTTTTTCTTTATTGATTGAATTTGACAATGTTCTTTTATTATTTATATAAGTAGAAATTTAATGATATTTTTAATTTAGGGGGAAATATTTAAAAACAAAGATATAAAGGCAAAGGTTGGATCCCCCTTCCTACCTAAATATTTTAGTATTATTGGGTTGACTTTCTTGAATATTTGTCCCCCGAAGGGACTTCTGCCTTTAACCATTTCTCTTTATTGTTTTTAAGCAGCTTCCCCGGCAAGGGCGGAGCAGCTGATGACTAGGCACAACTCTTTGTCGGGACTGGGGAATCTGCTGTCACACAGGGTCCCCGTGTAAACACGTGGCGGGTGCAGAAGGATGTCAACGGTGGACTCATTCCAGTTTCATGGGGCACTTCAGGCTAGAAACGATCATCACAAGATCGCCACCCTGAGTATCAGAGTCTTGGTCCTCCAAAAACGGCACGAAGAGCATTCAGATGCACGTGGAAATCAGCCCAGCTGGAGAGAGGCCCTTTCCCAGGAAGGGACTGTCCGTCTTCCCTGCCACCTGTCTCCAGTATGAAGCCCAAGTCCAGGAAAACAACTGTTTAAAGACCAACTAATTTTCCAAATGGTCTTAAAGACCAAATTTAAACTCGCACAACTAAGCGATCATCCTCACAGCAATAACTGAGTTGTCCAATAGGACAACTCAGTTAAACAGACACACACAGCAGACTTCAATGCAAATGGCAGGAGAGATGCCAAAATTCAAAGGGAGGCCCATGAACATGAAAATACACAGGCACCTGTGCAGGTAACTAGACAAATGTCTAGTAACAAATCATTTGTAACAAATGTGTATAAAGCATCGCCCAGCTATAAATCAGAAACAGTCAAAGTCACTGCAGTTTCACCAAAAGGAGTCTTACAGAGCCGCACACCTCAGAACCAACAGTGTGTACCTTGTGCAGGGCACCTCGACAACCCCAGGCTCCTGGCCCTAACTTACGTCCACATGATTCATCACCCCCTACCCCATACAATACACCTCATTACGGGGCTCAGAGTTCAGGTTGATCACATAGAACTGCCTGAAGAGGCCCCGTCAGATTTTTCTTTTAACAAGCACAATTCTCCCTATTATGTCATCACCTCCACTCTTCAGGAGTATTATGGTACTGTCCACTGAAAGAAAAGCAGTGAACTCTTTTTGTATTTTCGATCACAAAATACAATTTAAGTCTTACTCCAATTGTCAAACCACTTATTTCTCAGGATAAAGAGGCCCCTTGACAGCCAGGATAGCTCATCTTCAGAACCTGCAGTCCAGAAAAATCCAGTGCTAGCAGACTAATAAAAGCTCAAGCACTTCACAGCCAGACCATTTGCCAGATATTGATGTAGATTTTTTAAAAGATTTTATTTATTTATTTTTATAGAGGGGAAGGGAGGGAGAAAGAGAGGGAGAGAAACATCAACGTGTGGTTGCCTCTCACACGTCCCCTACTGGGGACCTGTCCCTCAACCCAGGCACGTACCCTGACTGGGAATTGAACTGGCAACCCCTTCCTTCACAGGCGGGCACTCAAACCACTGAGCCATACCAGCCAGGGCTATTGGCGCAGATTTTAAGAAAGTTTACAGGATACACAATTCCAATCTGTGGACCTCAGCACAGAATCATGACACAATTTATAATAAATGATCCGATGCTGAAAAGGGCACCCTCCACCCACAAGGTCCCCACTTCCTTGCACGTGAAGCCAACAGGCACCTTCACTGGGGGCATCACAGTGTGAGAGCTCACGGTTTGCGGGGATGGAAAAGGTACTAAGTCACTCACCTTTGATGGTTATTAATTTCCTGAAGACGTCACTTTCTCACATGGACTTGTGCAAAGTTACCTAACTTCTGGGTGCCTCATTTCCTCACAGGTAAACGAAGCCAATTTCCACTGGGTTCTGGTGAGGGAGGATAAAGGACACAGCCCATCCTCCCTTGGTTCTGTGGGCGGATGATGATGGTGGGGGTGTTCTGTTCCATCTTTCCAGATGGAAGTTAAGGATGGATGTTGTTCGTTGAACTTGTTCATCATCAAAGGTATAGGCAGGGCTAACTTATAAAATTGCTTGGGACAACCAAGTAGGAAATGAAGCCACAACTGAGACCACCTCCTCACTAGCCTTTTCTTAAGGTGCTGACCTGCTTCCCCCATGTTGTCAGCCATGGTTTACACGTTCCTTTTGCTTCCAGTGGTTCTATGCAACAAATAAAGTGAGTATTTTATTTATCTCTGCAGTCTTAAAGCTCACATACAAGTCATGCAATCATGGAGGTGACAAGTCCCAAGGTCTGCAGGTGGCAAGCTGCAGACTCAGGAGAACTGGTGGGTGAGGTCCAGTCCAAAGAGTGACACCAGGTTCCAGACTTGAAACAGCCAATGTTTCAGTGCCAGTCCAAAGGTAGACAACAACCAAGGTCTCAGCACAAAGGCAGCAAGGCAGGGGGAGTCCCCTCTGACTCATGGAGAGCCAGCTGCTTGGTCCACTCCAGCTTCAACTGATGAGGTGAGGCCCACCCATGCCAGGAAGGGCAATCAGCTCTATCAGTCTATCAATTTCAATGTCAAATTTATCCAAAAACACCCTCATAAAAATACCCAAACTAATGTATGATCAAGTATCTGGGCACTCTGCAGCCCAATCAAGTTGATACACAAAATTAAACACTACAGCCCTGGCTGGTGTAGCTCAGTGGATTGAGCACGGGCTGGGAACCAGGGGGTCCCAGTTCGATTCCCAGTCAGGGCACATGCCTGGGTTGCGGGCCGCGTCCCCAGTGAGGGCCATGTGAGAGGCAACCATACATGGCTGTTTCTCTCCCTCTCTTTCTCCTTCCCTTCCCCTCTCTCTAAAAATAAATAAATAAATAAAATCTTTAAAAAAAATTAAACATTACAATAAGTAATCATAAGGAAGTCAACTTTATCCAGCTTGAATCATATTTCTAAACATGAAATTATATTCACATTGTGATTCATTTTTTTTTCTCCCTAAATAATTTTAGATTCATTTGGCATATTTCAGAGCACTTAGCTCATACCCAAAAAAACTTCAGTTTGATCAAGGAAGTATAAGAAACACAAATGTTTTATATCTAAATTACAAAAAGAACCATGAGGACACTTTCAATCTACCTATTTCCTCAACATAAGGAAGTGTAAAGGAGTGAATATATGAGGCTGGAACCCCAAAATTCAGAATTACCTTCTGGAGAGCAGGCCCCTTGTAGGACAGGGTTCCCCCTGGTAGGTGAGTGTTCTAGGAACCCACCTGTATCAGTGTACAAGCAGGCATTGTTGTGAGAGGCTGTGTTTGGCTTCGGTGAATTTCTTTTGAAGACTCAATGTGTTTGCCCAATTCACGATGGATGATTTATGAGCGCACCTGCCCACACCAAGCTGAGTGTTTAGCAGTTTCTGACCCAAAACAGCATGATTCCTGTGCCCTACCCTCCCTATTCACCCAATCTCAACCACAGCAAATTTTTTTAAATTTCCCCGGATGAAAAAAGTCCTCAGAGGGAAATGTTTTGCCAATGTGGAAGAAGTGAAACAAAAAAATTACAGAAGCACTAAAAGGCATCAAAATCAACAAGTTCAAAAATTGTTTTGAGCAGTGGAAAAAAAAGTCTCAATAGGCATATTGCATCAAATGGACAGTACTTTGAAGGTGACTGAAGTTTAAACATGAAACAATAAGTACACAATTTTTTACAAATAAATTCTGGGTTTTTTGGGTCCCCCCCCCATATTACTTTAAAACTGAATAGATGGCAGGTTGATTATTACCACAGTACCACTGACTCCAGGTTTTCCCAGTGGTTTTAAAGCAGGAGGGGACATTGCAATTAGAGTTCTAGTTTTTCATGCATTCTGGTTTCATTTTTGTCCAGAGAGAGGCTAGAATACATAACAAATGCCGAACACCAAATAGAGCACAACAATAAGAAAAGGCAACTTAGTCAGTCACATCAAATTTTGGTAATGAATCAATTACACAGGTTAAAAACAGAAAGAAGTGGCTTGCCAGACTCTGAAGATTGCCCTGTCAATTCAAACGCTTATGGCGTGCTCATGTAGAATTCAGGAGGGACAAAAATAGCTTTATCAATGTACTTTAGTTACTATAATGCAAGGCAGTAACATAGTACCAGAATTATTTATTTTTCCTAACTTAATGTTTAATGATTGCATGGATGACAGAATTCAATTCTCCTTTGAGAATGTTTTTATACTTATAATCAGTGTTTTTTGAAACCTCAATAAAATAGGTTATAAAAATCATAACTGGTATCCACAGAATCTTCACCATTTTTAATCTCAAAAGAAATGTTTGGCATCAATATATGTGGCAAGTATGATTATTTTTGTACACATAGATTATCAATTAAAATACCACTGAACAACCATAAAATTCATCACAGCAGCAGGCTAAAGAATAAAAATCATAATATCCTATCAGTAAATGCAAAAGCATTCAACCACATTGAACATCCATTCCTGATAAACTCAGAAAACTGGGAACAGAGGGGAACTTCCTTAGCTTGACAGAGACTACCTCCAAAACCCTGTAGTTCACACGACTCTTCCCAGTGAGAGGCCAGAGCCTCCCCTCCAAGATGGGCTGGTCTGTGCCAGATTCACCTGCTCCAAGGGCCCCGAGTCCCCTCCTAACGTGCCTGTTCTCTGCTGGGTCCTGTGCTACCGCTGAAGTTCCCACTGCGACCCCAGTCCCTCTGTCCCTCCTCAGTCATCAGCCACAGCGATCCCCAAGACAGAAGAGGCTGGGACTCCTGCTGGGGCCCGGTGGCATTCCCTGGGCTGCGACCTGAACCGGGTGCTCCCAGTAGAGGGACTCTTCACCATGGGTGGGGGCTCACCTGCAAGTCATTCTCTATTCATGCCAGTGGGGAAGCTGGCACAGTAGGCAGTTTTCTTCCCCTCCCCGAACTATAAGCAGCCAGTCTTTCAGCACAGTGATACAAGTGGGGGCCCCACAGCCCTCTGCATCAGCCAGAGTGGTCCACAACGCAGGGCCCATTGTTCTTCCACAGCCCACAGGTTCCTGCCTCACCTGGTCTTGCTCAAAGGGTAGAATGGTGAGCGTGTTTTCTATAGCCTAACTTTTCAAAGGGTGGTGACCGGCCTCTCCCCAGCAAACATCCACACTTCCTAAATGCAGTGTTGAGACCTAACAGACCACCAGTCCCATAATGAAGGGCTGTCCTAGTGGTTTGCAGACCCACCATACACCCAAATCCCTGCAGCACGCAAGCCCCCCAAGTGAGCCTTAGAGGTCTGAGTTCAAGTGACTGGAAAGCAGACCCAGTACTAGATGGTCATTTCAGAGTGAAATGCCAAGAGTTCCAGTTACACATTTCATGCTAGAGTTTCTGTTCCTACCGCCGCCTTCCCTGTCTGTGCAAGCAACAGTGTCCACAGCCCAGCTGAGCCACTGGCAGGTGCCAAAGCTGCCGTCGGAGCCTGACAGTGACTGCAAGGACCAGGAAGGCCTGCCCAGCGGAGCAGAGCAGCATTGTGCATTCTCAGGAGCAGACTTTGCAACAACATTGCTCTTGGAGTTGCTGCACAGCCAAACAGGTATGTCTTGAGGTGACACATCTGTATAAAATGTATGTAAGTCATCCTGGATTAAAACCGTTAATGTCCTTCTATCTACTCAATATGAAGAGACTTGTGTACATAGGACTAGATGGGAAAATGGCAAAATACAGCTTGTTACTCTCAATTTTCAGTCGCTACAGAATACAGTACATCCACAAAGGCATTTAGAAATTAAAAATAAGAGGAAGGTCTTCTTATTCTGAAAGATTTGTTTATATCTAGATTAAGTTAAATAACCTAAATGTGGACAAGTAAAAATGATCTTAAATTTTCACTGAGAAAATAGAGATTTCTTTTATTCTTAACGTTGACTGTTAATCCACTATCTCTTTTTCAATTCACTTGCTTTAAGTGCATCAAATACCCCTGTTGTTTTTTTTCTACTGAGATTCCTGGGAATATTTCCAATCCTTCGCCTTCAGACTTGTGATACCTTCTCACCCAGCCATCCCTGAGAGTGTGGCCCCTGCCAAATCCCGCTGCTCGATGAGTCGGGGGTGAGGCAGGGCCAAGGCATCTGCTCTCAGCGGGCATCAAGTTTGGGGAGAAGAGTGAATCTCCCTCGAGGCAGAAGAGGCAAAGAAGAGAAAATCACTCTCCTTTATGTCCTGTTTCCATCAAAATTACTCTGCAGCCCTGGCTGGTGTGGCTGAGTGGACTGAATGCAAGTCTGCAAACCAAAGGGTCGTCAGTTCGAATCCTAGTCGGGGCACATGCCTGGGTTGCAGGCCAGGTCCCCAGTAGGGAGCCCATGAGAGGCAACCACAGATTGATGTTTCTCTCCCTCTCTTTCTTCTTCCCTTCCCCTCTCTCTAAAAATAAATACATACATAAAACCTTAAAAAAAAAAAAAACAACCACTCAGCAAATCCATTCCATTCCCAGACCCAGGCCAAAAAGGTATAGAGATGACCTGGTGGAGATCTAGGTGGTCGAGGAGGAAGAAAAGCCTTAGGCGTTGAGGTCATCCTTAACAGCCCTGGAGCTTTCTCCTAGGCAGGGACTGAGCACACTCGAATCCTTCAGGGATGTTAGGCATCCGATCTCGTTCCCAGACACAAAGCATGCATCTCTCTAAGCCAGACTGAGAAAGTTAATTCATTAATCAAACCCATCTCATGCCTTATCAATTATTTACAAGTAAAGCTCATTAAATCATCATAATATTAAAAGGGGCACAGAGGCAAAAAAATATTTTCCTGCATACATTCAGCAGAAGCCTGCTGAGTCACATTCTTGAAAGTCTCAAACGTAGCATGTATTCCCAGACATTGCTGGAAACAGTGACTTAACTGCCCTGCATTTGAAAGTTACAAGACAAAGCAAGTTCATGCCAAGTAATGCCTGCACTGCAGAAGAGAACCAGTTCTCCCTTCTGACTGCCCGTCACCCCTCTCCTTCTCCCTCCCCCTCCCCCTCAAACACACCTGCAAACAGGAACGCTCTCCGCTTCCTTCTCTCATTATTCTCTGTAGCTCCTGTCACCACCTACGGCATCTTATCAGTGTCCTCCATGTGCATTTATAAATAAGCACATCTGTGCTTGCACTGTCCCCTGTCTCCTCTAGAAGGTAAACTCTTTGAAGAACGAAACCATCTCTCTTTTTATCTGTTAACTATAATCCCCGTACCCAGGGCATGCTAGTCATGTCGCAACTTTTTATTAAATGAATAAAACTTCTTAGGAGCTATATGGCAAAATCTGTTTTAACATACAAATAATGCTTCTCAAAAAACATTTTCCTAATACTGGTTTCCAAGTCACAGGTCCTGAATAATAACTCTGAATAACATTCCCCTATTTATTCATTTTAACATTTATTAAAAGTATGACATCCTTAATTCAGATACTACAAATTTAATGCAAGAGTGTGTATGCACACTCCATCAGTCACATAACAAGGGACAGAAGTAATAAGATACTATCCAGAGAAAGAATGTAGAACAGAAGAGACTCCCCATATAAAATATTTAATCCTTAAAATAAAAACTGGTAATCAAACTCCAAGCTTCCAGAATGAAAGCTCATTCATCTTCTTTCTTTTTCAATTACAGTTGACAAACAATGTTACATTAGCTTCAGCTGTACAGCACAGTGGTTAACAGTATCATCATTCAAGAAGTGGCCTCCCGATTATTCCAGTACCCACCTTGCACTGCACACAGTTGCTACCATAGTACTGACTGTATTCCCTATGCTGCACTTTGCGTCCCTGTTACTGTTCTGTGACTACCGATCTGTGCTTCTTACCTCCTCCACCTTTTCCACCCAGTCTGCCAGGCCCTGCCCCTCTGGCAGCCATCAGTTTGAAAGTGTATTTTTAAAGCAATAATTAGAACACTATGTTGTATCTGAGAAGTCCCAGAACCTCTCTCTCCCTGATTTGTCCTCTCTCACTGCCCTATGAGGGACAGAAATGAGAAACCGCAATTCTACAGTTACTGCTCAACACATCTCTCCCTTCTGCCCGACTGTTCACGCTTCTGTAGATTTTGTCTTTACTACTTTAGTTGTTGTTTACACAATTTGTCTACCAGTGATTTTACAGCCATATGTCTTTCTGGAAAAATCTCAAGAAACTTAAAATAATAGTAGTGCTGTATTCCAGGAGCACATCAGAATTTAACTCATAAAAGGAATATGAGCAGGAAGCGTAGGGAAAACTACGTTATTTTGTAGGCGTTGTTCTCCCATCTAATTCCATTTAATTATCACATGCGTGCTCTTCGTTGGAACAGTGTTTTTAGTACTTGCGTGAGAGAGCAAAGGCAACACATGTACCCAGAAACCCAACGTGAGGGGGAAGCTGGAGACAACCCACTTGTATCTGCAGGTATAGAGCCCGCCACCCAAGCACAGTTTCAGTCGCTACAGTTAAATACATTTAGTAACTGTTGAAGGAACCGGACCTGGGCAGACTGACAGACCCATTTAGGGACACAGCAGTCAGGACGTGTTCCTAAATTACTCAAGTGGCACTCTGGCAATCTCCTTACCAGCCCACCACCTCTCATAACAAACCTGATTCAACTTCAGTATTGCACTTCAAGAACAGGATGCTATCCATGAGGACAGCCAGATCATATTACAGCAAAGGGCATTGAGGAAAAAGAAATTTCATGTATTTCTGTGGAACTGGTCCAGCTTACAAACCACTGTCCAAAAGTCAAATCGTTTCACTCTTCTTAGAATAAATCAAATGCATGTTAGGCTGTCCTCACGTGTCTCCCCACAGACAGGTTCCTATCACTTAAAGACAGGCCGCCCAAGGGTGGCGCAGTCCCATCCTGCCCCGGTCCCCCGGTCCCACCACTGCCCCAGGGCAAGGACAGAGGGAGCCAGAGACACCTCTGCGCAATGACAGACAGTGACAAGATTTGAAATAATAAAGTGTTCTGTACACATAAAAATAAAGGAGTTATTTTTATCTTTATGTACAAATAATGGCTCTATCTCACCATGTAATCAAGACAAGTGCAACCCTTCTTTCTGGAGAACATATGTGGGCCCTGCTGCCCAATTCTGCCATTCCCACCCTCCAGGCATGATCTGACAGCCACGTTGATCTAATTTCACCCATGCAAACACTCGAAATGAAGGGCGCGGGGAGGAGTTCCTACCGACATCCCGAACCAGGAAGAGCCGCGACACATCGACCTCAATGTGACCCAGAAATTATCAACATCGCATCAAGAACATTACCAGAGGGGCAGACTTCAACGTGTATGTGATGGGAGGTGATGGGAGAGTAGGTGCAGAACAACATTAAAACGTTTGCAGCCCCCTGGTTTTCTCTGCAGTGACAGCCAGCCAGCTGCGGGGCTAAGGAGACTGTGCTCAGGAGGTGGGCGAGCAAGGACATGTCAGCTGCACACAGATGCCCCCAGACCAGACGGGTGGGCACCCGTGGCCCCTGCCAGCAAGCTCAGGCAAGTAGTCTGGGATCTGACACGGAATATTCTTATTTAATAATGAAAACATTCAACTATTAAAACAAAACCATGCTCACGCATCCCTGGCTCCCGCACCTGAGCAAGAGTGAGAGCCCAGCTCTCCACAAGAGCACCCGAGGCTTGCGCAGACGTAGTCAGTACCTCTCCCCGACATCTCTGCTCACCCAGGCTGCCACCCACAGGCCCAAGGTGCCTCCAATTTTTCCACATCTGATTAAAGGCTGCTCTTATGTCTTAATAGTAACAACAACAATAAAAATGAGCTGATCTCTTCGTAGGCATCAAGCACATTACAGGCATTTACAGAAACTAAGTCACCAGCACACAGCGCACAACTGGCCTTTGCCTTCACTAGAAGCTTCCACCTGTCTGCAGAAAGAGAAGAGGGTCAAGACCACTCCATCTACAGGAGTCACTCAGCACGTCACAGGCTGTGGCACGGCCTCACTCTGCCCCCGTCTGCATGCAGCACCACGGCACCCACCACAGCGGCACCCCTCGTCCATCTGGTCATTCTGAGCCCTGCGGACTTCTCGCCTGCCCACGTCCTACAGCCAGCATCCTCCTCTCTGCTTGGACCGTCCGAGGCTCTGCAGCCTTTTTGAAGCAATGCCAGATTGACGTGCTTGCCCCAATTTTAGCTGATCCGTCCCATCCCCTCCATGCTCCCTGTGCACCTGAGATCAAGGTCCAACCCCTGCACTGTCTGAGTCCAAGACTCAAACACTCCAATTTCCTGCATGATGCCCCGAGGGCCTCTTCACTCACCACGTCCAAACGCCCCAGCCTGCCTGCCTCCTCCAGTCTCCAGCCTCCTCTCCAGTACGCATCAGAGCCTCCAACTGCCTTGGATCCCACAGCCCACATCTCGCACAGCCCTACACCAGCCCATTCGTCTGGCTTCACCTGTCCCTGCTCCAGGCCCCACTGCACCCTGGAAGCCCTCCCCAGGTTGACTTCCTCATTGTCCTCCACATGGATGAGGACAATGGCCCTCTCCAGGTCAGTCTCCCAGATTCAGAGCCTTCCCGCCTCTGACCAGAGCCCTCCTGCCCCTCAGGACTGTGCTTTTAAACAGGGCCTGACCACCACACCCCAGACCCCACCCCTTTCTAACCAGCTGGGGGCAGAGCAGCCGGGAGGGGCCGGGTTTGCTCTCTCCCCAGCTCCCACCTTCTCCCTGTCCTCCCCTGGTCCCACTAGAGCCACGGCTGTTCCCAGAGCACTCTGCCAACCCTTGGAGTCTTCGGCTCATTCTTCTGTTTGGAATTAATTCCTCAAACCATCTGCCTTTTGAACTCCTTCTCATCTTTTACACAAATGCTGTCAACACCCCCAGCTCCTGCTTCCTAACCTGCTGAAAGCAGCATTTTCAGTTCCGGACCTTTTCCAGGTGCTGCGTCCGCAGGGTGACACAGGTAAGACAAGCCCCCAGACCTCAGAGACCTTTCCCAGGTGAGCAGCCAGCTAATGACTATTAACTTCCCAGATGGTCCCTGTGTATATTTCTTTAAATTACCAAAAGAAATATTTATTAAATAAGTTACCTAAGTGTTTAATATTATGAGAAACATCCTCCAAAACTTAAAGACACATAATAAATCCTCCAGACAATGCCTTCTCCCACAGCAACCTCTTACTTACGTATTAAATTTATTAGGTTCATCCACGAACTCATGCAGCAAAACAGAGCATTCGAACCACCCCAGATACTGTTCTGTTTCTGTATTAATTGAGCACTTTCCCCAATGATCCAGATACGTCAACCTTGGCCTAAAGCCAAATGCTAACATGAGAGAGGTACTATAATCATGTAAAAAATTAGGGAACGTGGTCAGTTCTATTATCTATGGCCACAAATGGGAGGTAATAGAAAAACATCCTACACTTTTGTGTAAGTTGAGAACTCTGATCTTGAATCTGAACTCAAGACTAAATGTTCCAGAACGAGAATTAATCAAAACTAAGGAACATCAACTGAAGCTTTAAGTAGTTTGTTTAATGTGTTCACTCCTCCAACTCAGTTTATTTAATTCAACACTTCTTAGCATGCTTTAATGTTTTTCAGCAATTCTACTGATAGGTAATAAAAACAACATGAGGAAAAAGTTCTAAGCAAGCCAACAAATGAGTACTCAGAGGACATATGACATTAGTGGCCCCCTTTCTACCACGCTAATGGCCTGAACAGACACACCCTTGGTTTAAAAGTTGCATCAAGGGGAGGAAACGAAAGGCTGAGTGGCACCGAGCTCGTGACCCACCTCCGCTGCTCCTCCCCATGCTCTCCCGAGGGGACAGTGAGGCACTCATCCATGTGTCCATGCAGCAGCCTGAGGACGTCCCCACCGATCAGGTACCCTGTGAGGGTGGAAACGTAGTCACATGTGAACTGTCACGTTGCCAGAACCATCAGCAGCCCCCCCCCCCTCTGTTTTCCTGGGCAGAGAGACAGGTGTCTAGCGAGGTTTCAGGCCCGATCTCAGGGGTGGACGGGGCCGCCTGCCTGCTGCCTCTCGGCCCCAAGTCCCCGAGCCTCAGTTAGTGACCTTCCCACTAGAAACACCCCCTCAGCCCTATAAACCCCCATGAAACACACACACGTGGCTAGGGACAGAGTTGAATGTGCATAGGTGGCAGTAATCAGAACCAACCCAGATGTGTAAGCACTGCTGTGACCCAGCTCCAAGTCGCCTGACCTGGAAGATGGGAAATCTTTTTTTTTTAATCTTAAATATAAATTTCTTGTCTAAATTAAGTAGTTTAATTTATTGTTTGTTCTATTACAGGTGTCCCAATTTCTTTTTTTCCCCTTTTGTTCCCTCCACCCAGCCTACCCCTCTGGCCCAGCCACGCCCCTCTCTGTTGTCAGTGTTCATTAGTTATTCATTCAGGTTCTCTAACCAATCCCTTCCCCTTTCCACCCAGCACTCCCCTCTCCCTCCTCCCTTCCTGCGGCTGTCAGTCTGTTCCATGTTTCCATGTCTCTGGTTCTATTTTTCTCATTAGTTTATTTTGTTCATTAGATTCCAGTTACAGGTGAGGTTATATGGCATTTGTCTTCTGCCAACTGGCTTATCTCACTTAGCATAATAGTCTTCAATCCCATCCGTGTTGTCAGAAATGTAGGACTTCTTCCTTTCAGCTGCATAGCTCTCCATTGTGTGGGAAATCCTGACAAGAGCCTAACTGAGCAATACTCTGGGGCCAAAACACTAGAGAAAGTAACCCCTAGAAAGCTAGCACATAAACACACACCAGTTTTAAAGCTAACCATAGCATAAAAATAAGGAAAGGTAAGTCCTAACACAAATTTCATTTTTAAATACCAATCTGCCAGAGGGTCTTAAATGTCAGCACCTATGTAACAGAATGTTTTGACACAAAAGCTCTCGCTAACCGTCAGCTCATTATCACACTTGAGAGATGACCTTCAGCCCTGCATCAAGGACAAACCCTCTCACTGGAGGGGAGGATTTACCTTGGGCCGCTTCACTTCCTGAGCTGATCGGGGCCACACTCCAGAGAGTCTGCTGGAAAGCTGCGTCCACTTGGAAGCTGCTGCCACCGTAGGACAGGTGCTGGGGGGAGGAAACGAGGCATCACTGCAGCGCCCACACTCTCACCAGGCACGTGCTTCTGCCCACTCAGCCCAGCAGGACAGCCTGGGGCTGTCACGCAGACTGTCACCCAAAAACAAAAGGACAAGCAGAAAAAAGTCGGAGCTTCCGTTTGACTCTGGGTATTCTCCACCTTCATTCTAAGAGTTATTAACGTAAGCCACTAATCAGAAAACACACAAATGAATCTATTAAAAATAAATTTATTCATCAAGATAGACTATTTTGTTTTAAGCCTTATGAATGGACAAAATTGCACAGCTAGTGGGTACTTACCACTGAAATAACAAGTTTTGTACGTATCACAGTGATTTTTTTTTGATAGTGAAGTCTGTGAAGTCACATGACCCATGCCCCAGTTTTACCAAGCCCTTTAGGAACTTTATCTGCAATTCGACACAACGGCCGTTAGATGATGATGTTTCCCAATAGGTACCTAAAACCTGACCCTTTCCTCCAAAATTCATATATTACAAATTTCAGATTTTCCTTCTTAAATATAAAAATGTATTAAAAGAGCACTTTTATTATCTTTGAGACCCATAATATATGAGTTCTCAAACAATAAATAAAGAATAACAAAATTATATAACCACTCTAGAATTTTACAGCCAAATGCCTCAATTATTTTACTAATCACGCCCTGGCTGCCTCTAGCAGTTCAGACACACATGGAACAAGCACCTATTTTCTTGGGGTCGTTTCAGTGACCATCCCCAATATTCTCGCATGATTCTGTGATATTTCCCAATACCAAGGACAGCCTATGCCTTCAAAGACTGGAACGGTCCCTGGCTGTTCCCAGAAACCAGACGCCCGGGGAGGGGAGGTGAGGAGCACCACAACCTGGCACCACCCCATGGTGACCTCCACAGGCCTCATGACACCTGGGGGCCTCCTCCACCTGAAGGTGCTACTTTCAAGGCACCAGTAAAGCAGGTGTTTCACTATCTTTCTCTTCAAAACGCAACCAAAAATTTTTTGACATCCATGTTGTTATCTTACCAATAATTTTTCCAATCAGTAAGACTCGTGTTTAGCAGCTGATTGGCCAGACTGAGCCATAACCTGCTCTGGCCGGCCTCCTGCCAGCTACCTGCCTTTTTACCACCTCACCACATCCTTACGTACAATGCCAGCTGAGATTCCTTGACTGTCAAAATTCTCTACTTACAAATAAATCCCATGCTTCTGCTTCCACAAACCATCAAAATACTCTTCCTTCGTAGCTGTCATCACACAATGGGATTAGTGTGTTTTTCCCTCTCCGTCACATGAGCTGTCTGACACAGGTTCACAGCCTAGCAATGTTATTCAATAAACAAGGATGCACAGAAACCAAAACCCTTAAAGGCAAAGCAGCATAAACCTAAAGAAACATTTTACGTTGTTCCACAAATACACCTATTTTAACGACCTGAGCCAAAGTAACAGCAAACTTTCTGCTGTAAACTTTCTGTAAAACCATATGGCTCTCACCAGACCATGAACAGGTGGTCCAAAACACCAACGCTTAATTTTTTAGTTTTGACGTATTATGACAAATAAATAGACAATCTTCATTTGTTTGTTCATTGTGTTCATTGAATACACTATTACATGAATAGAACACCCTCCGCACCCCAGTGATGCTTGGAATCCAGAAGGGACAGTGACACGCACAAAAGGTTCCAACTCAGTTTAGAGAACGGGAGGTGAATTGTAATCAAAGCGCCAAGGAGTCGAGAAAAGAGAAAACTTCAGCCAGCCCACCTGGGACAGAGGGCCTGGCATGGGGGCTGGAGGGCAGGTGGCATTTCCACAGGCGAGATGGGGTTTCATGGGGATGAGGGCTTGAGGAGCCGGTAGGATCGACCCGGGCATTACCTTTATACACTTAAGGTATGTCTTTTCCAAATACATCTGCACATATGTCGGATTTCGGTGTGTGTATTAATAATGTTAACTTGCTAAGTGTAAATATTTAAAATATATAAAAACTGCTGCAGAAACACTTTGGAGATTTTCGTTTTTAATTCACCAGAAACCTCATCATTGGAACTGGCCTGGGCCTCGCTGGCCTTCTGAGAGGCTCTGACAATGGGACCGGTGTGACAAAGAGAAGGTGCACCCAAAGGGCAGGGATGCAGGACCAACAGGGCAGTAGGGACTGGCCGTGGGCTACGGCACAGGCTGACAGATGGTGAGGGAGGGCCTGCTGGCGAGGCGGTGGCAGATGAAGGGCCCTATACTTTAGGCAGCGAAAAAAACAATAAATGCGATAGGACCATAAAAGCCTAAAGATTTCAGTCTGTGGGAGAAAGTCCAAAAGTGTCTTTAAGAACATATTACACCACACAATTCTAAACAATGTCCACTCTTCTCAAGGGAACATTCTCTAGGCATAATGATTTTAAATGCTTCTATTTAGTTTTCATGCTTAAGCAGCAAAGGGAACTCTGAGTCAGACCAAGGTCAAGTTAGGTCTGTCAAGTTAGGTCAGAATGTAGATAAGGGGAATGAAAGCAAAAATAAATAAATGGGACTACATCTAACTAAAAAGCTTTTGAATAGCAAAGGAAACCATCAACAAAATGAAAAGGCAACCTAGAATGGGAGAATATATTTGCAAATCATACATTCAATAAGGGGTTTATATCGAAGATATTATAGTACTTCATACAACTCAATAGCAAAAAAAATAATGATGATGATAATCCAATTTAAAATGGGTAAAAAACCCTAAATACACATTTTTCCAAAGAAGATATACAAATGGCCAACAAGTTACATGAAAAAGTGCTCAACATCACTCATCACCAGAGAAATGCAAATCAGAGCCACAATGGGATACCACCTCACCCCTGTCAAAATGGCTGTCATCAATAAATGAACAAACAACCAGTGCTGGTGAGAATGTGGAGAAAGGGGAACTCTTGTGCACTGTTGGTGGGAATGTAAATTGATGCAACCACTATGGAAAACAGTATGGAGTTACCTCAAAAATTTAAAAATAGAACTACTGTAGGATCCAGCAATTCCACTTGTGGATGTTTATCCAAAGAAAACAAAAACACTAATTCAGAGAAACATGTGTACCCCACGTACACTGCCACATTGTTTATAGAAAGTCTTTGAAGCAACAGCAAATGGTTCCAAAGGAATTATTTTTCCTCTTGGATATTGCTGAAAAGAGAATAAAGATCTCATTCCATATTAGAATATGAAACAGCAAGATGAGAAAAGACACCATCTGGATGAGTGGTTTACAGCCATTTCAGTGATAAGACCCTTTGCTCCTAGGTAACTGGGGGCAGAGTCTGATCACAGGAGCAGCAGATGGGGAACAAGCGGAGGTGGTGCCTGGGGCCCCTGGGCCCAGCACCCGCACAGCAGGGCACCCACTCCCCTGCACCAGGCTCTGCCCCAGGACGGGACCCGGACCAGCCCCTTAAATCAGCCCCAGTCAGGGCAGCAACCGACAGCAGCGAGCTCACAATTACATCTTTAACCATAGCTGTCAGTGCAGGAAAACTGGATCAGGATTCAACAGACACGAACAACCAAACAGTTAAAAGTCAAATTATTTTCAGTACTCAGTTTTAATGAATTTACTTATTTTTAACCACTCAGCACTTCTCAAAACAGGCACCTCGCTCTCACAGACAGACCTTCATTTGAAATTAGCTATAGAACCCTCTGCTCCCTCCTTCCTGACTTTCTCTTTTCTTTTGCCTAAATGTCTACAGCTTCCTCAAACACTCTGAACTGGTATAAATGTGCCACATAAAGACTGACTGCAACTTACTAGACATTATGAATACTTGTACCATTCACAGAGCTGAGTCTTACTTGGTTGGAAGTATTTCATCCTTTCACCTCCCTGTGAGCTAGGTCCTTTATTAGCCCTTGCAGATGAGGAAACTGAGGCTCCACAAGGCTCCGTGACACCCAGGCTCACACCAAGCAGGAGGCATGTGGGAGACCTTGAGGGGGCAGCCAGGACACAGGCTTAATGAGCCCACCGGGAAAAACAGCAGCACTTTCTATTTCTGACTGCGATCTCAGTCACCATCCGCTGCGATCTCATGGACATTTTACAACAGCCCTTTCTATATCTGTTCAATTACTTTTGAACCTTAAAACTATGCTTTGCTAGTCACTGCTGTTCCACCCACAGGGACAGTCTGGTCTGAAGGCACAAGTGCCTTGAACGAGGTCCCCAACCCCCACTGAAGGCCACCTGCACCCCACGGCTCAGGCCACCGGATGTGCCAGAACCACCAACTCTTAAACAGCATGGAAATGAGGCTGATGGAAAACGGATAGTTTCTAAATAATAATAATGTTTTACATCGGCATCTTTCACCCTCCCATCAATTTCAATCTGCAAACTGCTGCGTATGATTCTTCTTTTGCAAAAACACAATTCACTACATAACGTTAATTAAATGCATACCGGCCTCACCACAAAATTAAAAATACCTTCAGTGATTAAACATAAACTTGTCTTCATCCTCCCATTTCCAGCCCCTACCTTCTGAAACAATGCACTGTCAATGAGAAACTTCAACTTTTTAACATTTCATCTATTTCTCCTATCTTAACACGGCAAGTATTTCTCTTGTAAGAACTGGCTTTCCTCAGCGTCCGAATCAGGAGCCGCAGCCTCACTGACGCAGCCTTCGCACTGGCTGCAGAGGAGAGCCCGTGGAATCCTCGGTCCCTGACGAGCTGCGTGTGGAGCTTCAACGCCGTGACCCGGGAGCAGGCACCACCATGCGGGGAGCCTGCTGGTCCAGGGCGCATGGGACACTGGCCTACGTGGGTGGGTGATGGCACTTCCTCATGCCCCTCCCTTCCCCGTTTAGGGAGTCACTTCCACCTCATTGAATGGAGACGCACGCTTGTTTCTAAGCAATGCTCCGGATAATCTGCAATCCAAACTAGAAGATAGAGTTCCATGGGCCTGTCCTTTGTCATCTCAGCAAGTCCGTGCCCCCTTCCCACACTTACCAAGTACCTTTCAGAGGACACACTCACTAGGATGAGGTCGTCACCAACACGCACCTTCTCTCCTTCTGACCGCTGCTTGGAGGCAGGGTGGATGGTCCACCAGCAAGCCTCACCTGTGGGAGGGCAAGCAACACAGAGGAGGCGCTGAGTTTAAAGCCCACTATGACTCCAAAATAAAGAGAGAAATAAAACATGTCTTCAGAGTCAGCCTCCTTAAAAGAAAATTGTCCTGTTCACACCACCTTCAGGAATTTGAAATTTAGTGCATCTTAAACTCAGAAATTGAAGGAAGGAGGGCAAATTAGATTAGGATAAGACATACCGAAATGCAAAGCTTGTAACAGAACTGGCTGTGACATTTTGGGAAGACTGGTATCTCCCCCTCTACCCCCAAGAATTTCTCTAAAATGAAATTTGTTTATGCTAATGTAAGGCCAATTCCACCAGTCACACAAGCCTGAATGCATTTGTTACAAAACCACATGTCAGTACACTGCCCGTGTTGCTCTATAATAACATCTAGTTTTTGCCACTTGATTTTCAAAAGGACCTGGGGTTTCATGAGGTAACACAGTAACAATTTAAAGAACTCTACTTTCTGAGGGAAGCTGATTTAGATGGGCGCAACTGCTATCATCTAAACTTCAGTATCCTGTGCCTTATTTTATCTTCTTGTTTTAAAATGTGTTTGTTTCTATTAACTTAAGGGTAAAAGAGAACCCCATTATAGAAAGATACATTATAAAAAATATCTGAGTATAATCAAATACTTTCTTCTAGAACTAGTCATGCATAAGCCTCATGAGCTACATACTCATTCTTCATTCTTCCATGCTATTACCTAAGATATGAATTACCATGTAATTCTTCAGTCTGTTCACAGTTCCTTTTAAAACACAAATGTAATTTCTATCCAAAAATGAGAAAGGTTTCAGCGATACGTTATCTAGTAATTTGCATTCTCTCCCTTTGTCCAGCTTCATTGTTTTTCCGTAACACTGATTTTTTTCTTCTCTCTTATCCCCCAGTGCCAGAGTGCAAGTTCCACACCAGCAGGGGCCTTGCACATTTGGCTTGCCGGAGTTTCAAACCCCAGATACTAGCATTCTTGTTTTTAACGTGCTGGCATTCAGTAGGAATGCCTTCTACATAAATGAGTAAGTGAATCAGCAAATACCATTTCTCAAGCATGCCTGGAGGCCATATGCAAGCTGTGGTTGCAGCTGCTTTTCTTACACAAACCACAGTCTTACTTGAATGTGCCCTTGAGAATTCCTTACTCACATTTTTCAAGTTGTAGGGAGGTTTTCATTCATTCACTCAAACATTTATAAAGCACCCACTATCTGTACATTGTTGCTTTAGGAGCTAGGGTACATCACCAAACAAGGAAGAAATGTCACCTGCCTGTGAGTCCAGTTCTGGTCAAGGCTGGCACACAACAAACGGTAGAATAATAAAAACTCCATACTCGGAAGCAGCGCGAGCTCGGGGAAGGTGGCAGGAGGGACCTAAGGCAGGAGTGGCTCAGGGCTGCCTGCTGTTTTGGTATTTTGTCATCATTTCAGTGTGCGGAATACTTTTGAAAGAGAGAACTGAGGACTTGCTTTTTCATGTCACTGTGTGCTGGAGTAAACTAATCACAATGAGAAGACTTTAAAAAACTAGAAAGAATAGAGAGAAATGACTGAGCTTACAAAATATGGAATACATTTATCTATTTGGTGCCTGGGAATCTTGGAATTTCATGTAAAAGGCAATGTGTTGGCCTATTTAAAAAATTAAGTTGGCAAATACAGCTTTATTTTTAGCCACTTGTAGTCTGTGGAAACCGGGAAGTATTTCAAAAAGAAGAGGGTGCGCAAGGGGTGGCCAGATACCGCCCACGAAATGAACAGCTTAATGCAAGTTGGGCTATTCCCTTTCATTCTTTGTTCTCCTTGGTCTTTTATTTACTTTCAATTCCAAAAGTCATTCATGCTCATTTCCAAATTGAGCCAATTTGAGCTAAAATAGCCAAATTGCATAGAAGTGTATAAAGTGTAAAGTCAGAACGCTGAGAATCAAAACAAAAATAAAGCTTATGTTCTCCTACCTTGATTCTCTGAAAAAAAAAAGTGTTAATACACACATTTTTTTTCCAAAAACATGTAAATCTGTGTCATATCTGTTTGGACAGATATGTCGCTTGATGCCTTGTTTGAACGTTGACACTGAGTAAGCTACTTAAAAATATTTTAAGACGGAAGACGACAGATAAAGACATGCAGCAATACTTCATAAGCTAAGCAGTGCCCGTTAATACAGTCAACAGCTAGTAAGGCCTGTAGTAAGTACTGCTCTTTCCATCAAAGCCTTCAGAATAAGGTCTGAAGTTCAGTTTGAACCTCCAGCTAATTCTGTGGCAACAACAGAGCCATGAAAACAGCACACACGTCCTCCTTGTACTAAATCTCCCATGGGCAGTTGTGTGTTTCTTCCGGCTCCATCCATGAGAACCATCACCGTGTTTCCTGGCTTCCAACCCAGCTCTATCGTGGGCCGCGGGCTCACCTGTCGTGTCCTCTTGCAAGCCGACATCAAAGGCCAGTTTGTCAGTGGAAGATCGGGAGGTGGACAGACAGCACAGGTACTAAAGGACACAGAATCAGGGGTTGTCATTACACACTTGTGGTCCCACCCAGGGTAACTCTGACAGGATCTGGAGTCAGTCTGTCCCTGCCGTGTCCCTCCCCCTTTCAAATCTGCACAAAGCCTGGGTTTCCATGGGGAGGGCAGGGCACACACACTCCCTGGAGCCACAGAGATGCGTCTTCTCCACCACAGAATGAAAGGCCAGGAGTGGGCTGTCTGCAAACCTCCACCCCACGGGACATCCGCAACCACAAGCAGAAGCAGAACCTGACCTGACATAAATGGTTGTGCTTCCATCTTTAAAGTTTAACTCTCTGAGACTCACCCAGTGCTGACACGGGTGTGCAGCACACCATCTCCCTGTGTGAGCTTTTGTCATGTGGGTGGTCTTTCATTTACTTTTAAAGTCATCCATGCAACACCATCATCTCCCTACTTCTCCTCCTACTCCCTTAAGTGTTCCTAACTCTATATTCTCGAACATCAAGCTTAGACTAATTTTTCAGGCCACCTCCCCTACCCTGACCCTAACCTTGGAGACCTTGTTGAGTGTCACGGTAACAAGGGGCAGAGGTGAACAGGTATGAGCTCACGACACACCACTGTGTGCGCCAACCACACACACTGGCAAGGAGGGGGCCCTGCAAACTGCCCCAGACAACGCTGGAGACCAAGCCGCCCAGACTCTCAAAATCTTCCTGTGCAAGAGGGTCCAGCTCTAGGGGCTCCGTGAGAGGAATGGCCAAGGACACATTAGGAATGGCCAAGCTGGCACATTAGGTGGGGGTCAGTGTCCCAGGGACGTAAAGGGAAGCTGGCCCAATTCTGTCCCCTGGCTGTGAAGCACTGGCTCCCGGAGTTGTAGGAGAGATGCTACCAGGTCCCCCACGCACTCAGCCGGCAGAGGAGTGCGAGTCTGACTATGGACTTTAATCTAAACGTACTAAATGTCTAAATTTACGCGAGACAAAGTAACAATTTTACAATACTGGCTTCCCAGGCAGAAACATAAAGCGATCCCAATTAAAGGCTTCTGTAACATTCTCAGTAACATTGCAGCTGTCACTGTTAACACGGACGCCCTCCCCTCTACTGCCCACAGCCCCGGTGAGGCAGATACTATAATTATTCCATGTTAATCAAGTTCCAGAAGGCTTGGCTATTTACTGCTACACCCAGCATTCAGAACAGCGCCCAGCACACAGCAGGTGCTAAATGATACTGACTCGATGAATGGATGGAACTTTCAGATACAGTTGGAGGCTTGAAGAGGGACAGCGGGGCACCCAAGGCTGGACAGCGTGTGGGGGGCAAGCCTAACCTGGGTCCTCCAGCCAGACCCAGGCTCTTCACATCTGCTGTGCACAGAGCACTTTCTGAAACACACCCTCACACTCACTATTTCACGCAGTTTGTGTTTTGATTTCTAGTGAAGATGGAATTCTTTCCACAAGGTTCTAATGTGTGATTGCTATATGTAAACAAGTTTTTTTTTAACACAGAAAGAAGAGGAAGAAAGAACATATATCATTGACTTGTTGTTCCACTTATTAATACATTCATTGGTTGCTTATTGTACATGCCCTGTGCCCTGACGAGGGATCAAACCTGCAACCTTGGTGCATTGGGACAATGTTTCAACCAACTGAGATGCGCAGCCAGGGCCTCAAACAGGTTGTTTCTATCTGCTGGTCTTGTATCCAGCCACTTTATTCAATCGAGTGTTCTCCTTTATGTCCTTCCATGCCTTGCGATGTCAGCCAAGACTTCCACACAACATGACACAGCCCAGTCTTGTCTTTCTTCGTTCATTTTTGTGTGGCCAAGAACAGCTTCAGTGTTTCACAATAAGTATGATGTTGGTTATTGATCTGACTGATACTTCCTTTATCATTGAGGAAATAACCATCAATGCTATCTTTATTAGAAATGGACGCTGAATCTTCTCAAAACCTTTTCAGCACCTGTTAAGGTGATCATGGTTTTCCTTACCTGAGCTGTTTACGTGATGCCACACACTAAAAAAAAATTACTAAGTCCTTATTAAATTCATGTCTATACTTTTCCTGAACTTCTGAATTTTATAAACCAGAAATTTCACATCAATAGTCATGATGGAGATGGGTAGTTTTGTGTGTATGTGTGTGTGTAGTTTTGTTGTTGTTGTTGTTGTTTTGATTATTGGTATGGAGGGTATGCTTAGTCTCCTGCTCTGGAATCGTTGAGATAGTTTGAGAATTACCTTCTTTTTAAAAGAAATCATCAATTGTATTACACTTACAGATATTGGACTCATCTGGAAGTAGAATATAATTGTAGTCACTCAATATATCATGTAGTCACTCAAATCAGGTTGATAGAGAATTTAAATAACATGGGTAATGCTTGGGCTGTGATAATATGCAAAAAAATCAGGATATAAATTTGGTTATGCAGTAAGACCTCAACTATGTAAAAAAATTAGAGACAGAAAGATTGAATTTTTTAAGTGTCTTAGACCGTTTTCTCTCATTAGTGTGATCATGACAAATTATTTCTTCTGTAATCTCCAAATATTATAGAATACATATGTATTGTTTAATTAAAAAAGGCTTTAAAATAGAATGAAACTGTTCTATGCATTACACGTTTTATATATGTGAGCATAAAAGTTACAAGCACATATGACACGCAGGTGCAGTGGAGCGCCGGGGAGGCGCTCGATGGGCCGCGTGGACGACTGGGTGAAAGAGCGGCTGATGTGCAGGAAGGCAGAGAACAGCCAGTCAGGAAGGACAGGAAGTTAGTGGAAAATTGACAGGAGAACTCAGGGACCGATTTTTAATATTACCTTTCAGTAAAAACACTTTAATTCTTTAATAAATAAATTGTTTAAAACAACATCGGAAATTAGAACAACTTACTTCACAACGTATTTCACCTTTCACTAGTTTGATAAACTAGTCTCACAAGTGTGAGACACCAACAACAGAAGCCACACAATGATGGAGTCGAAGGACCTGAAGGCCATGTAAGCTAACCCCCATCCCAGGAACGAGAAAACCCGACAGGGCGCAGCTGCACCAGGCCCGCTGCAGGGTACACTCACCATGCCGCTATAGGAATGGCGTAGCAGGATGGCATGGCCGTAGAGGAGCGTCCGGTGACCACCGCCTTGAGCAGTCTGGGGAGGGAGGAGAAAGGGTCAACAGGAAAAGAAAACCAAAGCAGTAAACTTAGCTAAGTCCATAACAAGCTCGCATGATGGACAACGAAGTGCTGTGTAAAGACCACTGACATTGTCGCATCAACTGCACCGCGGGCAAGCAGGTGACCTAGCAGTTCTGGAAGAACAAGCTGGTGTCAGTAAATACTCAGCACGATTTGTGGTTACTGAGTCCTAGTTCTTTACTGTCTGCATCTCCCACTGCACTGTGGTCTGCATCAGGTAGGGACGATGGCACTTTGGTCACAGTCACCAGGTAGAGAACATTCAGCCACAGCCCTTTCTAGCCACCTCCAACAACCCCTGCTCTGACAAATGTGCACTCTCCCGGCCCTGTACACACTATGCTGCCCTCCTGCCAGTGTCTTAGAACATAGTGTCCCTCCTTGTGGTCTTTTCTGCCTTATAAACTGCGCATTAAAACTCAGGTTCGAGGCTACCTCCTGTAGGAAGCCTCATCTGATTTCCCTCAGCGCTCCTGCAGCCCAGGTGCACATGGCACCTGCAGCCCAGGTGCACATGGCGCCTGCAGCCCAGGTACACGAGGTACCTGGCCTTATCCCTGTGCACCATAAGCACCTTTCTCTTCCTGATCAGACTGACAGCTCCTCAAGGACAGGGAGCTGAGCCATCAGCAATAAAGGTGCCTCAATAAACCTTTGGTGAGTGAGAAACCAATGTGCAGAGCCCCGTCCAGGCTAGGGGAGGACCATGAGTCAAGGCATCATGGTTTACAAGTCCAGGTGTTGAGAAAGAGGACAGGACCTGGACCACAGAGGTGGGTATGACGGCAGGAGGTCCAGAAAGACACCGAGGGGCCTGCAGTGCTTCCTGAAGGAGAAGGGTCTTTGAGGGTCTCAAGGATGGGACCGACGACACTCTTTCAGGCGCCTTAAGAAATGCAGAGTCAGCACTTTAACATCAATGTGATTATGTCTTTTTTGACTAAAAATATATCCCTCCCAACTTTTCCAAATGATTTCTTAAAATAACTTTATTCCCATGTTATGCTTGAAAGACCTCAGGACCATTCTTAAAATAGGTAGTAAAAGTTATTAAAATTCTAAGAAAAACTGCTTTTAAAACAAAAGGAAAATCATTTTTTCACATACTGAGGGAAAAAGGGGGAATCTACTTTCTGAGGTCACATCCCTCCTCGGAACGTGTCTCTTTGGGGAGCACTGTCACTTCCTGCGACACGTCTAATCTGCGGTGGCCAAGAACGCTGATCTCTGCCTTCTCTGATTGACATGCCCTGACAGGAGCTCAACTTTTCCTACGAGACATAAGCTCCAAAGCCATGACACCCAGCCGACGTCCCTCCCATCCACAGTCACGGCAGTCAGACCAGGGCGTTCGCAACGAGGACTCGGCCCGAAAGGGTTGGTGCTCCTCTCGCCCCAGAGCTTTGCCCGCGCACTTCACGTGTTCATGTGAACACACGTATAAATGACAGAACTGGCTGAGGTGAGAGGAGACATTTTAGTGTCTAAATTTCCTTCCAACTATAGGTTTTACACAATTAGACAATTATAAATTTTAACTGGAGATTTCCTTACCACTTAAATGCTAATTATGCCAGATCTAGTTTTAATGTAGCTGGTAAAAGCATGCACATAACCCACACTAAATTGCTACTAATTATGTCACTGTCACCGCAAAGCGATGCGATCTCTGTCACGTGGGCTGCAGTACTCTTCTTCTAACTTGTCATTTTAAATATTGATCTAATTGACTTTGTTTCCAGAAAACAAAATGTGGGACTTCTACTCTTGGGCCAGCTGGGTAACTTCATTCATTCAACACTTATCGAACGAATTCTGTGTGGGGATGAACCCAGAGGGGTTCTTCATTGTGCTTTTTTATTTGATACACCATGTCAATTTTCTTGTCACATGTGGTAACAAGTTCCTGTTGTAACTTAAGGGAATAAATACAGGGTAGGGCAAGAGTACAAAACTCAGCATTTATTCTTGTATTGTATTTATTAATTATTGTATTATTTGCCACAAGAAAACTTTAACCCTCACCCTATATTTATGTCCTTCCTCTGATGCACAGAACTTCTGGTACTTTCTGAAGATGGTTACCACTTCTGGAGTGACTCCTCCAAGATTCTATGATGTCCTGTTTCAGCCACGCGCTCTCAGTGAGAAGATGCCACCGCTGCTGGGTGGCAGCTGCATCAAAAGCACAGGGATTCCGTCCCCTGGAGCAGGGTCCATCTATCCTTTGGCCACCCGCACCTGGCCCTGTGAGCACGCAGCGACACTCCCCTGTGAGAAGCCAGCTGGACCGACTGGATTAGAGTTGATCAGGCTAATGAGGCAGCAAGCCTGAGGTTGGCCAGCCTTCCAGATCACACCTCAGAAAAAAAATCTTGGTTGAAAGTTAACATGTTAATTGTTCCTTGGAATCTAAAACATGAGCAAAGTAAGCAGTGCTTTCAATTGCACCAATAAAAAGGAGAATTAGGAAATTACGTTTAATGTAACAAAAATAAGCCTTCGGTTTCCAATAATACCATCAAGACTTCAGTCCTGCTAATTCCCCAGTAAATATCGCACACACAAAAACGCTCTTTCCTACTTATTCAAAAAATGTGTATGGGTGTCTACTGCTTGAGAGTACAAGACCTGCACCGAGAATGAGAGAGATACTAAGCTCGCGGTCAGTCTCTTGCCTTATTCATTCATTCAACACTGATGCACTGAATCCCATATAATTTCCTTCAAGCTATTTGTGCATCATCAGCAAAGAAAATGAAAGTTTAAGAACTAATTCTTTGTCCATTCCCCAATACCTCCAACCCTATAATGGATTATCAGGCCTCCCAGTAGAAGCATTACCTGGAACTTACACGTCCTTACATTTCAACGTGTGACTGGGCCCTGTCTGTCCCTGCTAATGGAACATCAGCCCACCCGCCCCAGCTACCCTCCTGTGACCAGCTGTGCCTGTGGTGTCCCCAGGGAGCTGTCACCAGAACCGAGGCCCGGCCGGCTCCGCAAGACTGCTGGGTCCCGCACATAGTGGGCGTCTATGCTGAGGGGCCCTTGCCCTCTTGGGGGAAAAGTCACAACCACCATTTTCACACTCCTCCCTCTAAGTGCTTCTGGTGCTGCAGAGTCAAGCATCATTTAATAACGGGTAAAACTGGACTTTTCGAAAATAGTTAAAAATTGTTTTCAGATATGACTTGAAAGGGTTAATGTCACACAACAGTCTAAAAAACAAACCTATAATCTGTAAATGGAATTAAAAGTCTAGAATACTTTCAAACAGCACCTAAGCAACATGCCGTCTGTATTCTGAACAAACCTCACCTCGAGTTTTCCACAATTATTTAATACCAATTTTGTGTCATTAGGCACTCCACTGCCTTATGGTTCCCAGGATGAAGCCAAAATGGCCCAGTGAGTGGACCACACTGTAAGCAGCAGTTTTGATGTAAATGCTTCTACATTTCCATTGATCTGGGATCATACGCAGCCACAGGGCATCATTTACTCACCTGTCATCCTTCTCTGGGGGAGGGGGTGAATTAGACATTGCAGCTGCATTTGAGATTTTACTGTCATAAGCTTAAAATGTACCAGCCAAAGAATAATAATACATAAAACCAGAATAGTACTGACTAAAATCAACTGAAGAGGTTTATATACACATGAAAATTATAGGTCTGTATTTTTGTCATTTTGGTTTTTTGGGGCTCTGTGTTTTTTAAATACATGCTTGTACTACACATTTGCATATTAACATCTCTAGTATTACATTAAAATTAATTTGCTAATTATGCATCTAAATATTTTAAGGTTTTCTGTTTTTCTAATCACTTTTTTCTGCACAAAAATGCTATGTTATTAATGTAAGACATTTCTCATAATTCCAGGTCCTTAGTATTAGAGAGATTCCTAAAAAATAAACTAGACTCTACATGCAAACTTTTCTGTATCCCTTGCCAGCTAGCTCATGATATGCTACCTTAGATGCAGGAGGATGAACTCTTAAAAGGCATTTACTGCTGTGAGAAAAACTGAACCATACCGCCAAAGTCAAAAACAGCAGACAGCAAAAAGGAAATTGTCTTAGAGCACTTCCTTCATAGTGCCCCGATATTGAGGTTTACCTTCAGACATTAATACTGAGAGTAATACTTGGGTAATGAGTTGTTTCAGGGAGAAAAACAGAAAAGCCTCCTCCTGTTTAAGTCTGCCTGCCCACTGGGAGAGACCTTCCCATGCAGATGTGACCAGCGGGGACCATCAGGAGCAGCAACCAAACTGCTGAGCTTGGCATTCAGGTTCCCCGGGTCCCTTACAGCAGGGACACTCCCACTGCCCCGCCACCTTTACCAGCAAATCACTACAGGTTCCCAGGATGAGCCTAATAATTAATGAGAAATCCACCTTCAGGATAAAATTAACATGTGTGAGGCCCAGCTGCACACCATCCCCAGCTCCTTGGCCCAGAGGGCTTCTTTGCCACTCGTCTTAACTAAGTCTCCTGAGGGGACAGGTAGGCCTACAGCAGGATGACAGCAGTGGAAATGGGCCCCTGCCACAAGGAAGCTTCTCTGTCCAGTCCTAGTAGGCTAAGCAACGCCTGTCCAGGTATGGAACCCACACCTGTCCAGGTATGAAACCCAAAGCAAATCATGACTGAAAGGGGAAAACTAAAGAAAATTTAGCATCTTTTTCCTTTTAAGTGGTTTATAGTCTTATAATTGAATGCATATACCCTCTGCTTAGTCAGTCACACCAGAACCTTTCCAGATGACCCAACACAGGTATGAAAACCCATCATTAGCTCTCGCCTTGCAGTGAAAGGAATCGGAGCCTAATTACAGTATCTTAGGTATGCCAGCTGGTTGGAGTGGATTCTGCATCATCTCTCAATATGCATTGATTTTTATGTGAATCTTCTGTCTTGAAAGAGCCTGAAATCTGTGTTTCCAGTAACTGCTGCACCCACCCTCCTCCCTGGAGTGAGGGATGGGGACAGGGCAAGATCACTCAACAAGGACAGTGAACGCAGACTTAGCAAAAAGACTGAATTCTTTTAAACCCAATTTCATTATTTATGTATCAGTATGTGCAAGGAGAGGACATATTCGTGTGTTGCTGCTGCTTCTAACAGTCTCCCAACCAAAACCCTTTTTCACGACGTCTCCAAATGAGCGTTCCTGTCCTCTCCTCCCAATATAACGACAATGTTTTCTGTAAGTCATTGAAATCTGAAAAATGTGCTGTGTCCCACTTGAGAGACACTGCAAATCTCAGCCCTGCCCCACCACCCCGTCCAAGCTGTCAGCCTCTTGCTGTTGGCGTGGACACCCAGCTGTCTGCAGCCTCAGGACGCCTGGTCCAGAGTTGGCGCGTGACAGACTTAGCCCGGCAGCTCAAACTGACATAAACTAACTGCTTCCTTTTCTCCTAAGCAGCCTCCTAAATCTACACCTGAATTTTGATTTAATACTTTTTAGTGTTGGTATCCTTTGAAATTTTAAAAGTTACATTAAGACTTTATTAACTGAATAATTTCTCTATACATTGTTGCTGGACTTTTAGGATCAAAAATTAAATGTTGTGAATGTTCTATGAGACAAGTAGCAGGTATATAAAACTGAAACAAAAACTTTATACTTTTTGTCCCAAATCACGGCATCCTGCTCCTCTCTTTCTACCGTGTTCCTTCAATGACACGATCACATGTTTTACTCTCCTTTCACCTGTCTCCTTCTAAAGCCTTTCTATTTTCTAAGTGGCTGAAAAATGAAAAGGAGTTAAAGTATTTTCACTTCTTCTAGAGTAAGTCATTCTCTAGTAGCTTCTTGGTGCCTCTTCTAATTTCCCAGTGTACACATTTTCCATTGTAGTCATGCAGAAGTTCTTAGACACAAAACAGCTAACGTAATCCCCACAGTGAAAATGCTAAATGAAGAGAGATGAAAAAGAGTGTTTTAACAGGAAAATCTTAGCACTGGCTATAGACACAGGCAACAACATGGTGATGGCCAGAGGGAAAGGGGGTGGGGGACGTAGAAGCGGGTAAAGGGGGTGAATGGTGATGGAAGGAGCCCTGATTTGGGGTGGTGAACATGCAGAATACGGGTCACGTGTTACAGAGCTGTACCTGAAGCCTGTATAATTCTATTACTCAATGTCACCCCAATAAATTAAATAAAAATAAACTTAATACGTTATAGTATGACAAAAAGATGTCAAATGCTGTTTAAGTTGACAAATCTAAATGTATGATTGATTCATTTAAATTTAAAAGTTCCAAAGTTTGCTTTAATTTATAAAATTTTAAAATGTGAAATGCCATGAATTCAAAAATTAAACCAAACTTAAATGTACAAAGCGTAACACATAGCAGATGATCCAATGTCTTACCTTCATCATGAATTTCTGTAGAGGCATAGAAAAAGAGAAAAAATATTAAATATATATTATTTCAAAGACTTATTTTAAAATATCCTTATTTATAAAGGTTTCTAACTGAAGTTATACGAACAATAAACACACAAAAACACATTCACTGTATTGTCAAAACAAAACTTAGTATCAACTACAGGCAGGTAAAAGCTGGAACAAGCAAAACTCTGACGTTTTTACGTTAGTTCTTCCTTTTTCTATGAAAACATGCTGCTCTACTTTAACACGTGATTCAACGCACAACATCACTAAACACCAAAACAAAACAAAACAAAGACACAATCTTAAAACTGTACTCTGAAAAACCTTTGAAAAGTTTTTCAATTCATCTTTTGCATAAAATCAGAGTGAGATAAACGGCAACATAATTCATTCTAGTAAAAACAGTGGATTAGAAAGATGGTTGATCATAACAAACATGCCGTGATGAAAATGACCTTGAGCAGTTCCCTAGACACTATAGGATGTGAGGTGTGAATTAAAAAAAAATCACAAAACTTTTGTCTTGAAATGACACAGCTTCTTCTCATGATTTAGAATAGCTCTTTTTCTTCGACAAAACCTAGTATGTGCGTATCTCCCTTTGTTTTTCTTTACATCCATGAAGTTCTTTGACCTATTCCTAGGTAACATACACAGATGAAAAAGAGCTCAGAAGAAAACTGGCATTACTTTTCCAAACTCAGGGCTAAATGCAGTTGTCACAAGGCCCGAAGTCCTAGAGAGAAAAGAAAAGACACACAAGTCCATCCTAGTTTTACAGAAAACAGCGCACTGTCTGACCTACACACTTACAGACACCATTGCCGGTTCCCTGGAACATAAACACGTGGTGACGCATATGTGATTCAATGGCAATTCTACTGGGACTGACTTTTTTCATTTTTAATATTATAAATTTATGGAAAAAACTGTAAAGAACCATTCCATGTTAAGCTCAGAAAATGCAGGCTGCTCAGTTACACATCTGTAACTGTCGTCGGTGGTACTGACGTCAGGAGGTTACTGTCCATGTTGAAACTGAACAACCACAGGTCTGTGTGTAACCGCTAGTGAGGCAGATAGCTCCAAATGGAGAATTAGGAAAAACCATTTTAACCCCTTAAGGCAAAGAAAAGCAGAACTCCAACATTTTCCTACAGAACATGGTTTATAACAGATGCTTCTTCATGAGATCACATTGACCCAGGTCTGCAGGTTTTCCTTTCAGAAATGTTCTCAGTCTGACTCTGTCAGCTATCCAGGCTGAACCACTCTAGAACTGCACTAAGTAGAAAATACATGTGGAGTCACTGAGAATCTGGAATGTCTAAGGTGTGTACAACTGCAGGCAGCGCATGTCATAGGTGACAGTAAAACAGTCACTTCCAGCAATTAGCAAAGACTTGGATAGCCTTTTTTGCAAGAAGGAAAAACAGCCCATGCAAAAGACACATTATTTTCTAAAGTCAATCAAGAACACGAAATGATTATTTGTGGCATTACTTTTTATATAAGCTACCCATTGGTCAAGCTCGCCTCAGTGGTAGGTGTTAACCAAGTTCTAACATTGTGAGATTTTCCAAAGAAGTCACTGAAGGGCAAAAAAGCAAGATGCATTGAAACAAAGAGGATAAATATATTGTTTTAATCTTAATGTAAACTGTACGTAGGTATGATAAAGGGCAACAGTAAAAGAACAAAAATTCTTTAGAAGTTGATACCATGATTTAAAAAAAGTGAAACCCATGCATAAAGTTAGATATTAAAGAAAATAGCCTCAATTTAGGTATAAAGAATATCATTTTTATGCTCACAGTTAGTGTTATAAAGGAATTAATTATTTTATTGCCCTCATGAAAATTTCATCAGACAAGAGCCCGCATTTCAGCAGAGCAGACCCAGAATCGACGGCCCTGAAGGCCGTAAACACAAGCAGAGCCCAGGCGCCAGCCCAGCCTCTGACCTGGCTTTCCGTCTCAGAAGAAATTCTAGGAGAACAATCCATTTATACAGAAATACAAAGGGAGAACTTTAGTCATTTTAGGCTAAAACCGCAAATGCCTTTTTTTTACTCAACATCCCAGTTTAGTTTACTTACTTAGGAAGTGACAGGTCAGATGAAGCCTTAAATGTGAGCAAGAGCTGGGGGCATAAGCCGCAATGTGCAACGTCAGCGTGGAAGTTAGAAAGAAGCACGCTTCATGTTGAACTCAAGCACCGGTGGCCTTGGGAGTCTGGGGCATGACAAAAGGAGCCTGTGCCATGTGACCTGGCAGATCTGAAGGGCCTCAAGCATTGTCTCAGCATACCCGAATGATTATGAGAAGAAAGACCAAATAGTAGTACTTTATTCTGAAACTTGTAATCAAACATTAGATATGAATTATATTCCACCTGCTGCTGCCACAAAGAAACAGTAACTTGGGTGATGTAAAAAGCTCCTCCACTTAATTATGCCTTTCAGTCCAACCCGGAAGATTTTTACCTGTTACTTCAGTGTCATGAAGTCACAAGTCATTAAAACATTAACACTCTGTATATGGAGTTGCCTTAGAAGAAATCTTTGTGGGTTAGTTTTAGAGTAAAGACAGGGGTAAGAGTGACGGTGAACTTAGGGCACAACTGCTGTGAACGTTGATGTGTGTGGATTAGAATGAAGGTGCGATGTGAAATTAGAACAAAGGTTAGGGCGAGCTTGCGAGTTCAGGTGAAAGTGAGGCTGAAAGTGAGGCTGCAGTTTGGGGTGAATCAGAGTTCGGACGAGGACTAGGCGAGGGCAAGTTAGGGTAGAGTGAGGTTCGTAGTCAGGTTTATCTTGAGGTTCAGAAACATGCTGAGCAAAAAGGGGAGGGTGTGGTGTAGGGGATGGTTTAGGGAGGACAAGGGTGTGGTTTAGAGAAGATTTCAATGAATGTTTACTAAAATATCATCTCAAAAATTATTTTTAAAAGAGAAATGAGCAACAGAGAGGTAAGATATACATTTGGGGACTATGAGAAAGAGTGACCAGACATGACAACCAAACAGACCAGGGCAAGGCTCTGGCTCAGGGGCCCTAACGTAAATGCCCAACTGCGCACACAAAGCACCCATCACCAGCCTCTTTTCTCATCTGTCCTCTCCACATATCAAGGTGACCGGGTTTTCCTTAGTCTTCCAACTGATAACCTCTCCTTACAAGAGGGGATGACCTGTTAGACTTCATTATGTTGAGAAAAGGAGTCATTTCACCACAAAAGACCTGGATTTGTTGGTGGCTATTTTAAATTAACAATGACTAATGGTGCCCCCAACCAATTTTAGAGGACAAAAGAAGTCAAAGATTAACTACTTCAAGTTCCAAGCATCTACCAATACACACTATCCAACAGTATATCTGGATATACAGTTGTGGAAAACCTCAACTATTTCTCTTGTGATAAAAATATCCCTGTACATGCTTCATTTTCTGGGGTTCCCCACTGAAAATACCAGGACTGCACTGTTGACACACACATTGTTGGAGGCACCCCCAAAGCATCTAGAAGCTGGGCCACTAGCCCTGAATGAGCAACTGTCCCCTAAATGAGCGATTTTACAAGTAATGACAGCCTGCAGCAACACCCCTCACCACCAGCACTACATGCGGGAGTCTTATTTTTTTTAATTTAATCGATTTTTTTAGAGAGAGAGAGAAACATTTTTCCCCCACTTATGTATGCACATTCACTGGTTGCTTCTTATATGTGCCCTGACATATGTGCCCTGACCGGGAATCAAACTCACAACTTTGGCGTGTCAGGATGATGCTCTAACCAACTAAGCTGCCTGGCCGGGGCTGAAAAGAATTCACAACATTTTGGGGCCAGACTGACAGCGACCATTGTCTTTTTCCAGCTGTCAACAACTGTGTACTGACAGTGTTTAAGTAGACTGCCTTTTCTTATGAGTGTACTATATAATTATCTAGTTCTTTTTAAAGAATAAAGGAAAAAATGCATCTGATAAGCTACTACAAATCCTCAGATTTTAACCCTGTGACACACGTTTATCACTCACTGAGCTGCATAAATGTATGAGTAAGAGCGCTACCTAGGGCTTTCTCCTGTTCCGTTTCTCTCAAGAGAGAATTCCTTGAAGTCAGAAACAGCAAACTGATCCCTACAGGACATGTGGGTAATAATGACCTGAGGACACTCAGATCACCACCTACATGTAAAAAAGCCTCTGTATCAGGGTATGGAAGATTCTGCTGTCTATTTTTTAAACCATTTCAAACATGAACGAACCTTAATGACATGAAAGCATTTCACAGACCTCATATAATAGTGGCATGAGAAAATACATTATTCTTTAAAACTACTAGTGAGATAGGAGTATTTGAAAGGATTTTGTGTTTTAACAATTACAACAGCATCAGTGCAATTTTAAGAAAAGTAAGTAAATGTGTGAGGGACATCATTCAGTCCATCGACAATGCTTCACAGACCATGATATCACGTCCCTTGTTGTCCCCAGCTCTCCCAGGAGCTGCAACCCCAGGCCTCGTGTTAGAAACCGACACTACAGGTCAGGTGTGCGACAGGACTGCGGGCAGTGGGACATGGAAATGACAATTGGTCACTCATTCTGAATCCAGGACTCACAAATGTTATTCTCTCCTGAAGTGTGAAGAGCAGCATTTGATCACTCAATACATTCAATACACTGAGCTGCAAGATGTTCAAAAAGACACTGGCAGGGTGGGGGTGGGGCGACAGGGCAGAAAAAACGAGACAGGTTTATCAACATGGACTGATTGAATCTTGATGAAGTTATCCAGAAGTGTGCTGTCAGAAAACTTACAAAAAAGCCATCTAAATTTCCACATGTAGTTAAGCTACTAAAAGTCTTCACCTGGGGTTGTTAGATGCACCCCAGACAAGCAAATGTAACAGTGTTAAAATGGGACACCTGTCTCAGAACCAAGCAGCGGCACATACTGTCACATCCCAACCGCATGTGAAACCAGCCAAACAGGGAGCCAACGGGCTGGCCGACAACCCACTACCGTCCCTTGGGCCCACCTCTGTGGTAGAAAGAGGGAAGAGAGCAGAGATGGTTTCCTACAGACAGGTGTTGCCAGGCCGGAGTCCTGCTTCCTCCCCCAGCCTGCCAGCACCTCCAGCCTCTCCAGCCAATGAACAGGATTGGCTGGGAGAGAACGGTGTCCCTGGGAGCTGGGACAGCACAGACTGGCATCCATGATGGCTGCAGACGGAACAGCAGGACTCTGGCTACAGTGGCCCGTGACACCGAGTGGAGGGCCCGAGCAGTGACTGCACAGAGCCTGCCTGGCATGTCCTCAGCACCGCCCTGAGACCAGGCAGGAGCACGCGGTCACCACAGACCCTCAAGGGGGTGTGCTGGCTGCAGCAAGGTGACCACAGGCCAGAGGTTTCCAGTGCCAGGAGGCCCCACAGTACCTCGCAAGCATCCACCAAGAAAGTCAGCTTTAAACACCGGACAAGCAGGGTGAGTGACACTCATCGCTTTCTCTGCTCCCAGGCTCAGGGCTGGGCAAGGAGCAGGGGTGGAGGGAGGAGGAAGGCAGGGAAAGCCACCCCGCACCCCTCCCCTGCAGGCCTCCAGCCTGGAGAGGCCTGGGCTACAGGACAAGGTAACTTAAGTTCAGGTTCTCCTATTGTACAGGGGTGGCCATTTTCATTACTGAAATGACACTGTGCAACTTGAAATGACTGGGGCATTTTGCTGTCTGACTATGTGAAAGGCCACATGACCCATCCTAAGCAACCCAGGGAGCAGAGGAGAACTGGCCCCACAGAGCAGGAAAGTAGGCAGTGGGCAAGCTGTGCTCTGTCACCTTCAAGTGTAGAGACAGGTAACAAATTCCCCCTGTGGCTTCCCCTCTCCCTCTCCCTGGCTTCTTAATAGAGGAGGAAACAACATAGTAGTAACCAAACTTGACCACATCACACCACTGTGATTTCACACCGCTAGTCCCCAAACTTAGTCCCCAGCCTTTTTCCTCATGATACCACAATCTCCTTCACTTTTCAAGATTGTACAAATACATGTAACAGCCTTTTTCTACAGTACATGGAAAAATATAAGCACTAAGCAGTAGGTTTTAATTTCCCCCCATTCAGATGAAACCAACCAAAACCTTACAAGGTTCTTTTTTTAATTTTTTTTTATTTTTTCCACATTTTTTTATTGTTGTTTAAGTATAGTTGTCTCCACTTTCCCCCCACCACTCCCCCTCACCCTAGCCATCCCCACTTCCCACCCTTGATCCTACCTCCCCTTGGTTTTGTCCATGTGTCCTTTATACATGTTCCTGAAAACCCTCCCCCCTTGTCCCCCATTATCCCCTCCCGCCTCCCCTCTGGTTACTGTCAGTTTGTTCTTAATTTCAATGTCTCTGGTTATATTTTGCTTGCTTGCTTGTTTTGTTGATTAGGTTCCACTTATAGGTGAGATCATATGGTATTCATCTTTCACTGCCTGGCTTATTTCACTGAGTGAAACAAGGTTCTCAATAGAGACCTCTCCATATTGCTTCATTACAACACAGACATTATTTTGCAAACCGATACTACAAGCCACACCGGGAAGCCACACAAAAAGATTAGAGGCACACGTGCACACATTTAGATCACAATTTCTTTGAAAATCCATGGAAACACATACCCATTTTTCCACATCAACTTTCTGTAGAAAGAAAAAGCCAAAATAAATAACGAGCAAGCACATACCTGCAACGTTTCAATCACTGTCACTTAAATATACTAAAATTGTGGTCCCTGCACCAAAATCTGCTTCTAGTTCTAAAGGATGAACAACACTGTTCAAATTTTTAATTAATAATGTTTAATCTCCTGGGAAAAATCTCAATTAATTAGTAATCGGAACTTCAAAAGGCATTAGGCTGGAGATGCAGCAGGTGCAGGAAATAACATAATCCAATACAGTCGAACGAAACATGAATATTTATGTGATTCTCAAACCTAACAGGCTTCCTGATTTAAACCACTATTTCGTCTAAGAATCTGCTTAATAAAAAGGTCCATTTAGAAATACAAGGTCTAACTACAAATCTCCTGTGAAATAAACGTGAAATGTCCCTCACACCAATCTTTACATTGTAGCATTATGTAACATTTCACACTGCAGAGAAAGATGGGCCTTGGTGGTAGTCTCCGGCCACAGCTAAGGATCCCCACCCACTCTCAGCAAGCAAGCTCCTGGAAGCACATAGGCATAAAATACAGAGTGATTACTTTTAAAAGGTTGTGAAATGATAGAAAAATATCCACTTAAATATACAGTGGACTTGTATATTTGGTTCAATAGGATACTTAAGAGCACTTTGGTTTCTTTAGTAATTAATTTATTTAGTCCTCAGAAAGACCTGTTTTGAGTCTACCACCAATCTCTGAATCTAAAAACACACAATTGTAATTTAAGAACAATTTACTAAATAGAAAAGCCTGGTTTTCACTACACATTTTAAAGACATTCAGCCATTATGTAAAGTTCGAGCCATCACTTTAAATACTGACTCACTAGAGTGATGGATCTATGCCTTTAGCTATTGTAGCAAAGGGAAGAGACTTAGTCCTGTCTAGTGCAGTACAGTTATCATTCGCTTTTCTACTTTTGAAAGGACAAATTCTTTTTTTTTTAAAGATTTTATTTATTTATTTTTAGAGAGAGGAAAGAGAGGGAGAAAGAGATGGAGAGAAACATCAATGAGTGGTTGCCTCTCACACGCCCCCTACTGGGGACCTGGCCCACAACCCAGGCACGTGCCCTGACTAGGAATCAAATCAGCGACCCTTTGGTTCACAGGCTGGCGCTCAATCCACTGAGTTACACCAGCTAGGGCCAAAAAGGAAAAATTCTAATATTTATGATTTACCATCTCCGCCCAACCAAAGAAAAAACACTCAAGGGGATATGAAATAATCTCCTTCTCATATGTATCAGGAAAACAGGATATGTTGTACTTTTAGCAATTTCAATGATTAACAAAGACATTATATTATCTCATCATTATTTTTACAACTAAATATTAAACATTCACTCACACACATACACACACTTGCATCAGTGCAAAGATAAAGCATTGTGGGATTTTTCTAGAAGAAAGGGAACTTGTAATCAAGACTCATGTTACTAATATTAGTAATAGAAGCTCTTTAATGATCTGTATCACAAAAGATAAAACAGCTTCCTAAGTAGCAAGAAAGTAGCAATAATATAACAGAATCAATATCCAAATGCCCCCCAAAAAGACTTAACAACAGTATGTGCTGGGTGGATTCTGGGCTAAACATACAAGACAAGAAAAACGGTCCACAGAATGAGAAGACTAACTAACTGTGCAACGAAGTTGTAACTATGCATAAGTGATACAGAGTGATTTCATGACATATCTCTGATGAAAATGTTAACATGAATCATTTAATTAAATGCCTGCAGACAGCAAACAGGATAATGATTTATGTGGAGCTAACTGAGGAGGGGAAATACTATATAAAATTCACAATTAACTTGACCAACTTTAGAGTTTAAGCAATTACCAAATCCATAAAGTACAAGTGAACATACACAAGTGAACATTTAGCCCAATAATTTATTATCCAGCTATGTGAGATTTTTTAAAAATATATTTATCCCATTAATCAGAGAAAATACTTTAACATGTGTAGAAAATTTAAATATTTTACATTAAATTGAAAAAAGGGCAACCTCCTTTTTCAAATAAAAATAAAATTTCCATTAAGAAAAACAAAATATTCTTTTAAATACTAATTTGATTTAGCATAGAAAACATAAGACTACAAGGACAAAAGTAGTTAAGTCTAAATGGCATCATCTCATGAAAGGTGGAACATTCATATGACACCTCTATTTGTATATTCATATTAATAAATTTAGGGCACAGAAACATGAATTATTCCACAATGTGAAAGGGAAAAAAAACTTTGGTTGCTTCTTCCAAACTGCTTATTAAACCTACAGGTCACATGTTAAGTAGTTACTCCTTGCCAGGCTGTGAGCTAAACCCTTTACATGTAATCCTATTGTCTGAATTTTACAAGTGAGGAAACAAGTGGCATACAAAGACGTTACAAATCTTTCACACACAGACACGCACACAAGAAAAGGCTACAAGGCTACTGAATCATGGAGCTTGACCTTCACATTTGATCTCTGACTTCAGAGCCCCTTTCTCTCCTAAGCCACCTGTATGTATACGAAAACCAAGAAACATCACCCTTTTCTGTTTTGTCTCACAGTATTCAGTCTACATTTAATACGGAATTGCTCAGCAGCCTTTTTAATGGTAAGTGCCTCCTAATGCAATGTGTTATTGTCAAGATAAGAGAATGTAAAATGCACCTAGAGACTCATAACGCCAAAGATGTTATTTTGCTTCACTGTTCAAACAGTATGTCTAGTATTTTTCACAGATACATTTCCACATAATTACATCACAGCAATAAAACATCCATCATGAATATAAAGTTTTTAATATGAAGGTGTACACAACTAATTAAAATATTTAATGCATGCCTACAATCAAAAACCCTGCCGTTAAATTTTTTTAAATAATACATTAAAGAAAAAAACACGTCATCCTATAAATAATTCTCCACTGTTCATCTTTATAGCTTGCTAAAATTTTACTAAAGTAAACAAACTCATGTAATCAGCACCAAGATCTAAAGGCCACCTTCACACCCTCCCCAAAGGTAACTGTGATTCGTCACCATTAATTAGTGTTTTCTTTTTGGATTTTAGAAATATAAACTATATTCTCCTTTCATCTGACATAACATTGACGAGACCCATCACATTCTCACACACAGTCGTAATTAATTCCTCTTCCTCCCCCTTCCACTGTACAAGCACACTGCAATTCCTTTACCCGTTCGACAGGGCGGCATTTCAGGTGTTCCCTCCTGGGGGCTGACACAAATAATTCTCTAGTGCACATTCCTGTACACTTCTTTCGGAGAATACATAAATGTATTTCTATTAAATATATAGCAGGCTGGAATTACTTGGTGATGGGTTTATAAATATTTAGCTGTAGCAGATACTGCCAAAGACATCCTCAAAGTGGTGGTATAAATTTATACTCTCATCAGCATCCTACCGACTTGGTCTCACTAGTCTTTTTAATTCTGGCTTCTCTGGTGAGAGCGTGGCTCCCCAGCACAGTCCTAATGTGCAATTCTCTGACGGCTGCTAGGATAAAGCATCGTTTCACACACTTTTAGCTATTTCAGCATCTGCTGTTGTGAAGTACTTTGTTCAAGCCTTTTATCCATGTTTTCCTATTAGGTTGCCAATCTTTTTTCTTACTGATTTGTCAGAAATGTTCATATTTTCCCAGGATTCTATTTCTAGCCTGTGTCTTTTCAGTCTCTTACTGGTAACTCCAATGACAGACAGTCTTAATTACAGCACAATGTATCTACCTTTTCCTACAAGCCTGGTGTTTTGTCATGAAGAGATCCTCCTATATTACTTTCTAGAAAACGTATTATCCTACTGTTCACCTGAGAGCTGGAACCTACTGGGCACTGACTCTTTTTCCCTCCACCTAGCGACTCAACTGACCTAGCGGCTTTACAAGACTGTCCTCTCCCGACTGGGCTGCACGCCACCTGTGCCACAAACCACGTCACTAATGTCTGGATCTGTTTACAAACGTTAGTCTATTCTGGCCAATGTTTCTACATCTCTGCTAATACCGCACTCTCTTAACTGTTATAACATCAAAATAAACCTTGACATCTGGTGGTCAAAGGCTGCAGCTGTGTTCTTCACTGTTGTATTTGCTAACACTGGCCCTCTTACTTTCCTGTAATGTTGAGGATCAACTTACAAATTTCTGTGCACACAGAGAGAAACCCTGCTGAGAGTGACTGACTTTGCCCTGGTCTGCAGATCAGCCTGCAGAATGACCATCTAATACCCGGCCTTCCCATCTGGGGACAGTGTGTACCCCTTTTTCTTTCTCGGTCTTCTCTAATGTTTATCATACTAATGTTCCCTCATGCTGACCTGGGTTCATTTAGAAAATTTTACTTTGTAATTGCTTTTTGCTAATGCATACAAATGTAACTGGAAATTTGTACTGAGCAGTGACTGAGCTAAATTCACTTACTAACGCTGCTAGTGGCCACTTTCACCACATGTACAGAACACATCTAAAGTAATTTGGGATTTCGAAAATTTACTGCTGTTTCTATCAGATTAAAGAAGTTTCTTTGCACTACAAATGTATTAGCTTTATAATGTTTTATTCTTAAATTTTTTAAGTATCTATTAAAATATATCATTTCCCCTTTTTTCTCTTCATATAGTGAAAGACATTAATTGACTTCGTAACATTAAGGGGGTTTGCACCCCAACTTGGCTGTAACGTTCTATCAGTTTAAATGTCCATGGATTTGATCTGCTGGTAATGTGTGGAAGATTCTACATCTATGACCCTGGTGGATATTAGTCTGTGACTTTTTTCTTGCAGTCTTTGCCATGGTTTAGGATCAGGGTTATGTTGATCTCATAAAATTAGATGAGAGTGTTCTGAAAGGCTGGTATTATTATTTCCTCAAATATTTGGTTAAATTAATCAGTGAGGATTTTTTTTGTGATAATGCTTTTATTTACCAATTCAATGCCTCTAATAGATATAAAACAGTTCAAATTTCCCACTTATTGTGTGAGGGTATATAAAGTATATTTTTCTAAAAATAATAAAAAACTACACATAATAATAAATCTAAAATTGTATTGTCTGGGAAATTTTAAATTAATTGGAATAAAGTTACTCAATATAGTCTCTATTTTCTAATTGAAAGTTCTGCAATGACTTCCTCTTTTTCATTGCTAATATTGGTTAATTTTATATTCTCTCCTTTTCTTCTTCTTCAGTCTTTTACAAGGTCATCAATTATTAGTCTTTTCAAAGACTAATAAACAAGGAATTAAATGTCATTTAACAAGGAATTAAAAGAAATCCACATTATGCACTTTTATTAAAACAGTGGCATTGAGATATGTCAGTTACATTTTAACCAGCAAGCCCGGAGTTTCCCCCTTGACAGTAGAGGGCGGAGAACCTGACGTATGTGAGGACCCACGACAGAGGCAGGCGCCACACTTCGCACACCTGCCCTCTTTCCTGTGACTACTCATTTCATCAGTGAGCAAGGGGTTTTCCTTCTTCTTCTCCATTTCTATTTTCTCTTCATCTTAGTTATATTTAAAAACACGGAGTTAAGAATTCACTGGACCTCAAACTGACATATCTATCTAAATGCTTCCAGAAGGAAGTGATTTAAAAATGGAAAATACAACATGTTAAATTAGGAGAATAGATGTGTTATTAATGTTGGGAAAATTATAAGTAAGAAAAAAAGCACCTCTCCACACAATAGAGAATGTGATTCGTATTTTAAACTACATGAGATCACAAGGGTTTTTGTGAAAAAAAAAACACCATAAATATAATTAAGCAAATGAAGTCACAAAAGTTAAGTCCAGTAATTCACTGAATTATACTCTAGCCCAATTTTCTGGCTTTATTCTGATTTTGGTATTAATCAGACAAAGCCCTTACATTTTTTTGATTTATCAAACAATGAAACCGATTTACACAAAACAGTAAATTAATTAGGTACACCTCTCAGGGTAGGTGGATCAATGTTAACCTAAAAATAAAAAGCCAAAGAAAACTTGGCGCTCTCCCACATTGATGCATTTGACCTAACTCAAGGAAAGCATTTAGAATTTTCACTCAGAAGTTTAAAGTTTTCCTTTTAAAATTTATACTAGATAGTAGGAGAATAAGACCTGCTTCCTAAATTATTCCAATTTTAATATAGGAACAGTTCCTGTCACACTTTTTAAATTGCTCTCTGAATTTGTCCCAGTTCTCAGGAACATATATGTACACTTCCGAACTTAAAATTACCAATACTTCCTTCCTCTAAGCACTCAGTATGTTTAAATGGCGATGAATTGAGATGGATGAGTAGTTTATGAATTGAGATGGATGAGTAGTTAGCAAATAACAGAGTAGTTCTTGTCCACGTAAACTCCATTGAAATTAACATTTGATTATATACAACGAGTACATTTATTTGGGGGAAATAGTCAAAAAGAGAATGGACAATTTTGTGAGGGGAAAAAGCAATGGGGTGGAACTGGCCCTAGAAGACATGTAAACATTCCTAAAATACAGTGACAAACTGTGCTATGTGGGCACGGTTACACACAGCACATGCGGCAGTCTTCAGCTCGGAGTACCGTCTGCTGGTGTCCACACTGAGTGTGCAACTGGAGAGGCAGGACGGTAAGTAAGGCAGGAACCACCACCGTGAAGTGAGATGGGGCTATTGCTTTACTGTTGGAAAAAAAAACAACTCAAATCTAATCTTAAATAAACTCTAGATGGAACTACCAAGAACAATAATAAACTTCATATAATAATAAGGTCAAATAAATTCCAGAACTATTTCTTATTTTAAAAAGTGATGGATAAAAAGAGGAAGACTAATTTTACTTTATTTTTATTTTTTATCATCACCTGAGGACATGCTTATTGATTTTAGAGAGAGGGAGGGAGGGAGATAGAAAGGGAGAGAAACACTGATGTGAGAAAGAAACATCAATCAAGTGCCTATCAAACATGCTCCGACCAGGGACCATCCTCATTTGGGCCCCGCCTGGGGGTGAACCCACAACCCAGGCATGTGCCTTGACCAATGGGACGATGCTCCAACCCACTGAACCACACCAGCCAGGGCAAGACAGTAATTTTCACAGAACAATTTGATGCAATCCCAATCAAAATCCCAACACGTTATCTTGTGGATATTGACAAACTGCTTCTAACTTAACACAGAAGGCAGGTGACCAAGAAAAGCCAACCCAGCATGGAAGGAGAGGAGGAGAGGAGGAGACCGACCCTGCACACCATCACGACTCACTGCAAATCTTCCTGACCAGGACATTTGGCACTGGAGAAAAATAGACAACTAGGTCAGTGGAGCAGGATAGAGCCCAGAAAAGGACACAAATACAGCTGACTGATCTCTGACAAAGGAACAAAAGTAATTCAATGGAAAAAATAGTCTCTGTCACCAAATGGTGCTAGAACTGAACCTCCACATGCAAAGAAAATGAATCTACACACAGATCTCAACCCTTCACAAAAATTAACTCAAAATGGACCACAGACTTAAAGGAGCACACAAAAATATAAAATTCCTAAAAGATAACACAGGGTAAAATTGAGGTGACCTTGGGTTGGTGATGACTTTTTAGGTAGAACACCAAACAGATGATCCATGAAAGAAAAATTAGTAAGTTTAAAATCAAACCTTCTGCCCTGTGAAGGGCACTGTTCGTCAAATGATAGGACGAGCCACGACTGGAAGAAAAGCTCTATAACACACACATCTGATAAAGGACTGGTGTCCAGGGTATGCAAAGAACTCTTAAAACTCAACAATAGGAAGATAACCCAATTTAAAATTCAGCAAAATACCTGAATAGACATCTCACCAAAGAAGATATACAGATGGCAAATAAACATATGAAAAGATGCTCCACAACATATGTCATCAAGGAAATGCAAATTAAAACAACAATAAGATACCACCACGCCCCTATTAAAATGGCTAAATTCAAAAAGTGACAATACCAAATGCTGACAAGGATACAGAGCAACAGAAACTCAGTCATTGTTGGTGAGAATGCAACAGGGAACAGCCACTTTAGAAGATAGTTTGGCAGCCCCACAAAAATAAACATATTCTTAACATATGATCCAGAAATCAACACTCCGTGGTGTTTACCCAAAAGAGGTGAAAGCTTATACCTTCATGAAAACCTACAAGTTTATAGCAGCTTAATTAATAATTAGCAAAACTTGGAAGCAACCAAGATGTCCTTCAATAGGTAAATGGATAAACAAACATGGAATATTAGCCAATAAAAAGAAATCAGCTGTCAAGGCAGGAGAAGACATGGAGAAACATTAAATGCTTATTGCTATGTGAAAGCAGCCAGTCTGAAAAGGCTACACACTGTATGATTTTGACTATATGGCATTCCAGAAAAAGGAAAACTATGGACACAGTAGACGTTCAAAATATTACTACAGTAGCAGAAACAGAATTTTTAGAACCTTTCAGACCCTTCATTTCTGGTTTATAAATTCTATCTTTCAATCCCTCAAGTTGGCAAATATTTATTGAATATCTGCTCATGTCCCACATGCATTGTCCTGGGTGTCAGTGGGACAGCAGGCGAACATGGACTCAAAGCCCTGCCCTTGTGAGGCAGCTCTCTCCTGGGGACAGGCCGCTGTTAAAAACACTGGAATAAAAATAAAAACAAAAACAGACATGTAGGTCAGAAGGCAGTAAGTGCTTTGGAGAAATCTCAAGCACGGTAAGAAAGAGTGCTCATTAAGAGTGGGGAGCGGCACTTGACAAAGATTGGTGAGAGACAAGTATGCTCTCGGGTCGGACTAGGAGGTTTTAAGAAGGTTTTAAGAAGATAAAACTAGAACTGTAAGAGAATAAAAATTAAAAATAGTTGTCTCAATAAATTATCAATCTCTTTATATCACTGGTACATTCAAGAATAGTTTGTCACATAAATTTATCATCTGATTCATTTACTATCAAATATTTATACTTAAAAATATTGTTTAATTGTAAACACAAAAATAACTGAAGATGTCTAAATTCAAGGACATTAATCAGATGAAATAATCTATCCATTCAAGATTCATAATCTAAAACAGGAGTAACTGCATCAGGTGATCAAATTACATCTGATTAAATTGGCCTCTTTATTGCATTTCAGGCAGGATTCTCTGGAAAACACAGCATTTAAAAATATATAGAAATATGTCGTATCCACAGCTTCAGAGTAGAAAGCAGTCCTTCTAGAGACAGAAAGACAGTGATGGGAAGATGGATGTTTCAACCTCAGACAAAGGTCCACATTCACATAAGAGGTAGATGAAGAGGGTTGCTCAGTGATTGTTTTTGGCTACAAGCCCTGCAGGAGATTATCACCACATCCACCTTTTAAATCACGCACCAATTTCACAGTGAAGGGCAGGTACAGGATTACATGCAGAGGCTTTGGCCACAATGCTGACTAATGACCCTGTCAAGTTAGTAAACTTGTTAACTGATTAGCATCAGGGCTCTGTTCCCAAAGCAGTGTTCCTGCTCTGCCACCAGGGGCGCTCCCAAACAGCCCAGGGAGTGGGACCCAGCCTCTTTGCATAAATGCTAAGTTACAATGGCTATTTGAGAATTGAGGTTTCAGTACGACAGCTAGTAACACTACAGTGTCCACAACACAAACAGACTAGTCCTTTGTACCTCTCACAGTCTGGACCCACTGAGGACACCACCCATTTGGGGTGGGATATATACCTTTGGGCAGGGGGGGTGGTGAGTAAATAGCAGTTGGATGAATAATTAGAGCTCCCTCCTCTGCACTCTCATTGAACTACTGAAGCCTGTTTCACCCCCATTACAATTATTCATTTGCCCTTTCTCTTCACTATAGCATTGCTAAGCGAGGATGCATTCTCACCCATCTCTGTTTCCAGCCCAGAATTCACAACAGAACCCAGCCCCATTTTGGAACACCGCAGGAATCGGGTGAGTGAAGAAGGGACAGAGGTTTTCCATTTCCCAGCTGTGGAGACAACTGGACATAGACTTTGATGGCTTTCCCTTGATAAGGATTTAACTTGCTGCACCCTAGATTGGCACAGGAACCTGGAGGATCCCAAACTTGAATAAATAACTCCATTCAGGCATAAGGATGTTAACTCCATGACTGCTTTGTATCATGGCAAACAGTGTTAGAAATTATCCAATGTTCATTTACACGTGGAACCATCTTTCTTCTTCTTCAAAAAAAGAGTGCCTCCTTTTGTAGAGGTGCCCTGTCCTCTCCCTCCCTAAGCTCCGTGTTGGTGTGGTACCGTCTCCCATGCCAGTAATAGGCGGCAGTGGGCACGAGGGGACACCAACCAGCAGAATTCTGGGGGAAGCTCCTTTCTCCCAAAAACAAAAGAAAGTCAGCTTCTTCTCGGGCCTACGGATGGTTTTGAATTTGATCTTGTCCCTGAAATTGCAATGGCCATACTGTAGGCCTGAGTGAGAACCAAGCCGACAGCATGGAGAACACAGTAGAGAGGTGAAGAGATGCGGAGCCAGTCTCTTAAGTCACACTGGGATCCGTGTCCTTTGAGCTTTTCGTGTCCCTATTTTTTTAAAGCACGTATGGTTAAGCTGGGGAGGATGGCACAACAGTCTATAATAGGATGCCATTGTGGGAAATTCCTGGGAAAGTGGAATGGGGAAACTGAGACAAGAAAATTAAACGAGGCCAAACACTTTGAGCAACTTACAGCCAGCTGGTGAACTGCAAGACCTTAGCTCCTCTAACCAAGGACACTTGAGAGCCAACAGCCTAACCCTCTCCTCCCTAACCAGAGAATACACAGCCTCCTGGGCCATGAACCACAGGTGTCCCGGAAAGAGACAAATGCTAACACCAGTGGCAAAGGAGAGACAGCACCTGAACAAAAGGAGCAAGCTTGGGGAGAAGCCGCGTGACTCCCCTGTCAGTTCCACCTCCCCAATAAATACAGCACGTCTACATGTCTGCGCTCCCCCTAGGAACTCCCCCTCCCAAATCCCCATGTTTCCCATATATAAACTTGCTTCTAAAAGCTCAAGGGAAGGTGGACGTTAGGATTTTAACCCACCACCTTCTCAGACTGCTGGCCTCTGATACTAATGAAAGCTCAATTATAATCCAATCCCTGTCTCTGCTTTTTGGCTGAGTAGTGACAGGCCGCTTGAGCCCTGGACTTGGTTGCCCTCCGGTTTTAAAACTCTTCTTATGGAAGATGCTCAAGATGAATACAAGCCAATCTTTTAGCTGTGGTTATCAATGGGAAAAGGAAGGTTATGAGGGACATATTTTCCATTTATGCTTTCCTATATTATTGTTATGAGAACAAAATATTGAAATGGTTCTGGAATTTAAACTGAAATTTAAGTATATTTTTATATTGGATGCATAGTAGGCACTAATTACTTTTTTAAAAATATTTTATTGATTTATTTTTAGAGAGAAGAGAAGGAAAGGAGACAGAGAGGGAGAAAAACATCAATGTGTGGTTGCCTCTTGCATGCCCCCTACTGGGGACCTGGACAGCAACCCAGGCATGTGCCCTGACTGGGAATTGAACTGGCAACCCTTTGGTTTGCAGGCCAGCACTCCATCCACTGAGCCACACTAGCCAGGACACTAATTATTTTTACTATCATTAATCAAACAAATAAAGACCCAATGACTGACTGACTGATTGATTTAGAGTCCCTACATACCCCAGGCAGGCACATCGCTGAAAAGCAAGTGAACATTGTGTGGTATTACCTTTCTTTACCAAACAACAGCCTTTTCATCTTTGGTCTGGTCTCTTCAGAGGCAGGCATCTATTGTCCTGACAGCATTTAAAAGTATAATCACTGTTTTACACCCCCACTGTTTAATTCTGTATTTCAATGGAGACCTGGGGTGTGCAGAGCAGGACCATGCTGAAAGTGGATGAATAGCATCAAGTGTTGAAGGAAACAGCACCCCCTTCCAGCGAGTCATTCACCTAGCCATCCCAGAGACTTGCCTTGACTCTAGCTCAGCACCCAGTCTATTTACACAAACCCCAAGCCAGGTTTGTCAAGCTTCCCCTTTCCTCCACACTGCTCCAGCTCACTTTAATGAAGGGAAACAATCAATATAAACTCAGCCAGGGGGACATAACACTAGCTTTTTGAATTCCGGATCCTTGGTCAGTCTGCCCAGGGGCTTGAACAAGTGAGACTTTCAGAGGCAGGGCCCTGGACAGAAGCTAAAACACCAGAAAAATAAGGGCACAACGGAAATATTCAGATCCACTTTTGGAACTACCAATAAATACTAAAAACTCTTCAGAAAATAAAGTCTTTCAAATGCAAAGTGTGTGTGACTCCATAAATTGTATATAGAAGAGTGACTGAAATTAAGATTGATTGGTTTACAGGAAAACCAGGCCCCTGTCAGACCAAGTACACTTTTTAGTCCTTATGCAACTAGATTTCTCTGATTTTTATTTGATCTCATCAGTAACATCTACTGAAACTCTGTACTTCCACAAGTAATGAGCCAATTAGTGGCACCCATAGCCGCACCCGTCCTGATCCCTAACCTGTGAATATGCTACACAACAGCACGTTGCTGGCTTTCAAGACAGAGGATGGGTCGCAAGCCAAGAATGTGACCTAGACAAGGCCAGGAACTCAGTAATATAAACTCCCCAAGAGCCCAGAAGAAATGCAGTTCTACCACCACCTTGCTTCTGGCCCAGTGAGATTGAGTTTAGATTTATGACTTCAAGGACTGTAAGAAAGTAAATTTTTAGCATTGCCCTGGCCAATGTGGCTCAGTTCGTTGGAGCATCATCCTGTAGATCAAAAGGTTGTGGGTTCAATTTCCAGTCAGGGCACATGCCTGGGCTGCAGGTTCGATGCCCCGTTGGGGCACATACAAGAAGGCAACTGATCAATGTTTCTTTCACATCAATGTTTCTCTCTGTTTCTCTCTCTTCTCTCTCTTGCTCTAAAATCAATGAAAAAGAAGTCCTTGGGTGAGCAAAAAATAAATAAAATGAATTTAATGTAGGCAGCTTCATAGTTTGACTATGCCCTCTGGTCTCCTCTGAGCTCTCAGACGTCACCCCTGGGGCCCCCTCTTCCTTCCACTGCATCAGCAGTGACACCCCAGGCTCTCCCACTGCTCTTCTCCTCTCATCACAGGCCACTCACAGAAAAGAGCTCAAAGCACAGACCTCAGGACCCACGGACAGGGGTCCTGCCCAGTTCCATGTGATCCGGTCAGGGACGCCAGCCTTCAGGTCTAGAAATTCCATTTTGTTTCTTTGAATAATTTTTCAATGTTGAGTATATGAATTTTTTTAAAGATTTTATTTATTTATTTTCAGAGAGAGGAGAAGGGAGGGAGAAACAGCAATGTATGGTTGCCTCTCACATGGCCCTCACTGGGGACCTGGCCCGCAACCCAGGCATGTGCCGCAACTGGGAATCGAACCAGGACCCTCTGGTTCCCAGCCCGCACTCAATCCACTGAGCTACACCAGCTGGGCAATATAAGAATATTTTTATTTACCATAAACATACTTTTTTTTTTTAAATTTATCATTGTCGTAACTGCTGTAAGTTCCAGTCTGGTAGGATCATCTTCCTGGTTGTCTTTTCTCTGCACATGGGGTCACACTTGCATGTCTCTTGGACTGTACCCTGTCCTGTTGCACTCTCGTGATGCGGGGTTCTGTTGTATGCCTCTGAAGAATGTTGATGGATTTGCTTTAACAGGCAATTAACTTGGTGGGACGCAAGCTAGAAACTGTACAAATCTCGGTTCAGAGTTGTCCTCAGTAACAATGACTGAAGTGCTGTGTGCTCCCCACGCCCCCGCCCCATACACGTGGGGTTTAAGCATCAGCCAGAGACCTGGGAAGGGTTTAGGCACAGGCTTTGGGCTCCCCTCTCTAGGCTTCTACACTTCTCTTTTCCAGGATTACTCCTTAGCTCTCCAAAGGCCCTGGATTCTATCTTCAGAGAGACTGTGTGTGTTCTTTTGGCGTTTTAGCTACAACATAGCACTCGCTTCATCCACGTTAGGCTCCAAGTCTTAAATTAGAACCTCATCTCTACCAATCCCGTTTTCCAAGAGTCTCTTCTCCAGAAACTGCCTGGTTTTGTTGAACTCTCTAGAGCCTTCAGGTAATTAGAGGTTTGCTATGTTTGTTTGGTTTTTAATTTAATACTTGCCCCAAAGTTTATTGGTGTTTTCTCCAGAAAAGGCAGGCTGGGAGGAGGTGTTGAGGAAAACCCAAAGAGAAGCCACCATCCCGAGAACAGCACAGCTGACGCGCCTCCTGTGCGCAGGACGGCCCCTCAGGCTCGAGCCACCGTGACTGCTGAACTCTCACAGCAAAACTGCAGTGGAGACACCGTCACCTCCCCGATTACAAATGAGGGCATGGAGTCACATGCAGGTTGAACAGCTTGTCTAAGATCACCAGGAACTGAGTTTGCTTAAGGCATTGGCTCTAGAATGCATGTGCTTAGCCACAAAGAAATACAGCACAGAGCTTGAGCTTCATCTTCTGCTCCCACGTCTGTGCAAAATTATCTGCACTGCAATTACTTGCTTGAAATTGGTGCTTCAATGTTTGATAAATGTATTTTTTAAAAACTCATTTATGGTGCCTCCGTGTTTTAAAAAATGTATTTATAAATAATTCATTTACCAGTGAATTGAGCTGGTTGCTTCTTATGCATTTTTGAGTACTCTCAGAGCACAGGGGCTTGTTCGAAGGACAGCCTGGCTGTGTGGGCAATGCCCCACATTCTGCAATTTTATTTTCATAAATACTGGACTTGTCTGTATTTAATGTGTTTCTCTATCAGTAACTATGTCACTGCAGTATTTTGTACCTTTAATTACAAGACAGAATATATGTGTAATTTATAAATCTGAAACATTCTAAAAATTTCATACAAAATAATAAACCATTTTCATAAATTAAAACATAAAATTCATTTAAAAATATCTCGGACATGTTATACACTGTCTTCCTGGCAAGTACTGCTTTTTCTATTAGAATTCTAACAAACAACCTAATGAGGTCATAGTGTTCCTTGGAGAAAAATTTTAAGTGATTTTTATATTAATAGTTCAAATAATTCTACTTATCTTACAAATTATTACAGATTATAGAAATTATTAAAATTATTGCAGAAAATTCAAAGGAATAACAAGCCCCACACAGCCACCCCTCCCTCATGCAAACATTTATTCCGTGGGACCCAAAAATATGAGCAAAATGACACTTAACCACAAAAAGGAATGATCCTAGATAAAAATGTTTTCCTTATCATCGTCAGGTAAGTTTATATTGCTGTATGTGCATGACACCATTTTAGACAGGAAATGGAATCAATATTGCTTAATTTACTTAATTACATTAAGAACTTAGAAAGACCTATTTTTTAAAAATAAAAAGGTTTGATAAAAAAGCTGACTATGAAAGAGTAAGGGAATCAGGTGATACATAGGTTTCCTATCAATTTTAATTTTCGGTTGCATTTGACATTCAGTATTACATTAGTTTCTGGTGTACTAGCATAGTGGTTAAATGTATACACAAGTCTAGTACCATTTGACACCACACATAGTTATTAGAACATTACTGATTATGTTCTCTATATTGCACTTTACATCCCGTGACTATTTTTAGCTGCCAATTTATATTTCTTGATCCCTTCACCTTTTTCACCCAGCCCTTGAATCCCCTCCCATCTGGGAACCCAGAAGAATGTTTTCCATGCACTGTTAACTTACAAGGAAAGAAATGATTTCATGAAAATTGGCATCACCCTGCTGACAATTTCATTCCAGTGAAAGTGGATCTTTAAGCAAATCTACAGCATAAAATTTACTAAATTGGAGATGGCAACTTAACTGAAAAAAGACTGGTCATATAGCCCCGCAGTGAATTGGAAGGAGAGGCACCAAGAATAGGGATGTGGACACCTACAGAGTCAAAGATGTGCCCAGCACCACTGATCACGTGGAACCTGACACGCTCGTTAGCCTTTTGCACTTCTCCGATCCAGATGGCTGCATAGGGAAGAACGTCTGTCACCCTGGTAAACGGCTGTGCTCCAAGTCTCTAGTGCCCTTAAGCCTGGCCGCCCCCACGTCCCTCAGACCACCCAAATCCTCCCGGGACCTTGCATCTAGCATTGCTCCTGACTGATCTTCTCATTAACTGATGCTTGTGCCAATCTCTGTGTTATATATTTTGAATATCATTTCTGGGTGTAATCAAAACTTCTCTGCAGTCTAAGAGAGAGCCTTTCACTCCCCCAAATCTAGTATCCCTTTGAGTGATTTGACACACTGGTCTCTCCCTAAAAGTTAGCAGTCTAAAAGTGAAATTCAGTTCAATGAAATACATTCTTTTTCTGTAGCAGGTTTATCTCAGTTTTTATTTTCTAATAGGGGTCTTGTGGTAGCTATACTGGGCTCCACAAAATGGTGTTCAACCCTTCACATACATGCCTTACCACCTTCCCTCTGACAGATGGACTGCAATGCAAAATAAAACTGTGCTAAGTAAAAATATTGGGGGGGTCCAGAAAATCTTACTAATATATTTACAGCATAAATTTTAAAACAGTATTTCCAACACTTCTTATATAGACAGAAAATTTAGAGCTTGCCTAGCCCAACTCCATGACTTCAGGCGGATAAAACATCTTTTCAAAAGTTCAAATTTAGAAAAGGCTGCTTAGCAACATCAAAATTAAATTTACAGCAAATTTTAGTGAGTTGGTGTCTACAAAGATAAGTGAAATGACAATGCACATTTCCCAAGCTGCTCACGCAGAAGAAACGATTCTCCTTTGTAAAGACAGATTTGAATTTCAAAGCTGATTACATGAGTAATGTTTAAAAAGCAGGACGGGTTATTCCGGGTAGAATCAAACAGTCAGAATTGAGTAACATTTCACTCCTCTTTAATTTAGGCCTCCTCCAAAAGCTCTGCATTAGAGATTAATTTTTTAACTTTATATAGTTAAATACAGTAAGATTAAACTTTGTTCTAACCAAAAATAAACTTGGAAAATTAAAATACACATAACATACCAGGCTCTTTTGTAAAATAAGCTTTAGTCTAGTATCAAATGAAAATCACTAAGGTTTCTCTTCCATACTTAGTAGTATGCTATAAAATTTTAAAGTTAATTTAGAATTAATGCACAAATCAATTAAAGTCCTAAGCTGTATGACACAAAAACATTTTAAAAGTAGAGGACAAATGAAAATATATTACATCATAATTAACTGCTCATTTTCTGATATAAAGTCTATTATCATTTTTAAATCTCTTCACTTACCAAGATCTGAACCATGATTAACTACAACAGCAGCAATACACAGACCAATAAAGGCCACAAAAACCCCAAAAGTTCAGTTTCATGCCTGGAAATAGTATAGTTTATTAAACCATATCCTGCATTAATTATAGCACCCCCCCCCCCCGCAAAAAGAAAAGGAAACAAAAGCCTGACCATTCATCCTCCTACTTAATTCTAAGCTTTAAAGAATTGGCCAAGAATTGAGTAGGTACCTAGAAAGTAGTCACAGCAAGTCACAGCACGGAAAATAACTTCAGTTACCAAACTCTCTTTCAAAGAATGTTGTCTGCACTAAGACATAGAAGAAGAATTTCAATTTGCACAAGAAAATAATTAGCTGTTTGGAAAACTACAGTAGACTAAAGCTGTATCACCATAATTTCATTACTTAAAATATATGAGTGCTATGCCCTGGCTGGGTAGCTCAGCTGGTTAGAGCGTTGTCCCAACTTACCAAGGTTGTGCGTTTGATCCCTGGGCAGGGCACATACAAAAAGCAACCAATGAATGTATAAATAAGTGGATATTTCCATCCACTTATACATAAATCGATGTTTCTCTCTCTTCCTCTCTCTATAAAAAAAATCAATCAATCAATACTTAACAAAATAAAAATAAAACAAAATATATGTGTGCCCCGAAATTTTACTTGCCATAAAGCTTAAAACATGGTATATGGTTAGAAGCTTTTGAAAATTAAATAAAGATTAATGACACACAGAGCCATGCATAAAGCAGTTAATTAAAATAGTATCAATCACAGGTCTTAAGATACAAACAACACACAAAAGCTCAAAGAATAATACTGTTTTAACCTAAAGAAAATAAGAATGAGGATAAATGACATGGATCACCTTGAGGTTATATTTTATTTAAAGTTATTTAAGACATCAAAAGGTCTTCTATATCAATCAGAAAGTCAAACTGAAGGAAATCACAAGTAAAAGGCAAGTCTTATTTCAGCAAAAAGAAAATCTCCAGTATCTGTAAAATCAACCATTCATATAGTAGCTGAGTTCTTTAAAACACTTTATAAATAAGTATGTGAATTAAGTACTTGCCCCTTCTGACTTCTCCACTGTGTTCGCCAGCATCTCCTGCAGGGCCCGGACAGAGAGGGACTGTTCCAGCACAAAGGTGCAGATGGAGAGGTCGGGGGGCACATTCTGTGAGGAAAGAGGGAAAGCCACCATCATCATCACCATCATAACCATCATCACCATCATAACCATCATCACCATCACTGTCAACACCACCATCACCAACATCACCAATGTCATCACCATCACCACCACCACCATCATCTTCATCATCAAGCATCCAGACCCAATTTGCCTTATGATATTTCAGTTTCTTTCATACAAAAAGAGTACTTATCAATTTTTAATACAAGATCACAAATCTTCCCATATATACTGTCTTTACTGCTCATACTTGATACATTTTTAATTTATGAGTAACCACAGCTGCCATTTTAGGGCTAATCTGATAGGCACTGCACTTGGAGCTTTATCAATAATCCCTATGGTCATCTATGGTAAGGATTAATATCATCATTGTGTGGACAAGAAAACAGAGAAGTCACAATTACTGAATTTTTCACACCAGGATTAAGAAGCCACATTTCTCTACATCTCAAGCATTCATTTCTCAAGTTTGAAGCAGTCAGCTGATAAAAAATGAAAAAGAACAGACCTGGCTGGTGTAGCTCAGTGGACTGGGCATGGGCTGGGAACCAGAGGGTCCCAGTTCGATTCCCAGTCGGGGAACATACCTGGGTTGTGGGCCAGGTCCCCAGTGGGGGCCATGTGAGAGGCAACCATACACTGCTCTTAAAAAAAATTAAAAAAAAAAAAAAGAAGAAAAAGAAAAAGAACAGAAAAATGCTTGCCTCAAATTAATGTTGAAGTTAAGCAAATATAAAATAGAATTGATATGAAATACTCATTTACACTGGCTTTTCCTATGCACAAAGATAACAATTACTTTGTTTCACTCAAGGAGAATACATTTGGCCTCTCACTTGGCATGTGGCCACTTGACTTCTGTGCGCGTGTGTGTGTGTGTGTGTGTGTGTTGTTTTATTTTCCCCTTCATTCTTCTTCCCTTACCCCCTTTCCATCCCTTGAACCTCCACTCCAATCAATAACTCCGCAAATGCTGAAAATCCCAAGAGGTAAGTACCAAGGAATGAAGAAGACCAGATGAGAATTAATTGGCAAGTTAGAGAGAACTCCTTCCACGAGGATCAGATACATTAGCATTTGTATCTGCTTTGGCTCTGGATAAGCAGGACCTAGTGAGCAGCCAGCTGGGTAGGGAAAATGCTCAAAGGAGGATTTTCATAGTAGGAGACATTATAAATATGTTAAATGCAAAATTCAAGCAGGAGTGTGTCTTCATAAAAAAAGCATTAGGAGGATAAATTTGAGAACCTGATGCAATGCATCAAAATGACAATGTATAAGGTTTACGTATGTATTCAATTGAAACACTACCATCAGTTAATGATTCTTATCAGCAGAGAATGATGTTTTATAGTTTCAAGGAAAGATTAAGTACCAGGGTTCCAATATTAAAATAAAAATTATGGATGAAAGAAGATTATACGCAGGCCACTAAGCTTCCTCATCCCCCACACACCTTCCTGGAGCCCAGGTTTTGTTCTGTTTTGTTTTGTTTTGTTTTGAACCAGCTTCCTTCTCTGGACGCCTCTGTCCTCCCAGCATGGCCTCTGTGCTCCCTGTCCGACCTCTCTCCATTTCCCCGGATGTTCTCAGCAAGTAATGAAAGGAACCCCGCAAATCTGGCACACTTGCTGCATTTACACTCTGTAGTCAGGCCAGTCAGCTGGACAGACAAGGGCTTTCTTTCCAAACTCCTCAGACTAATGATTGGAAGGCAGGAAAGAGACTCTCTTCTACTATGAAATTTAGGAATCAATTCCTTTGAATTTCATTTTCTCAGTTCTAACTATATCAATTACAATTTCTCAGGACAAGACAAATGCTACTGTGAAAAAACTGTTATGGATGTATTTATTTCATTCATGACTAAATTCTGTGATAGTCAACCAATTCTCTAAAAACAATTGCCTTGATTTGGGGCATCTGCCCATTTCTGTGGTATAAATATGCCAATGATTGCTATTTTCAGAGTGTCTAAATTTCTAGCAGTTGGGTCTCAAGAGTCCAGAAGAGCGGTCCAGCTCACCCCTGAGCTGACTTCAAACCAGTGCTGCTCGTTCATGCCTTCAGGGTCAACACAGCATGGCAGTTAAGAGCTTAGAGTCCATAAACGGACCCCAAACAAAGAAGCCTGGCCTCACTACTTACTAGGTGTTAACATTTCTCATCTTCAGTTTCCTTCCCCCAAAAAATGAGACAATAATTATACCACTCCACCAGGCTGTTGTAAAAATAAAGGAGATAGCGTATCAGTTAATCAGTGTCCAGTACGTAACAAGAATGCAGCGTCAGTGAGCCATACCCGTTAGCTAGTTTTGTAGGTCTCCATCTGAGGCATTTATAAAACACTACTCACTTCTCAGAAATGATTCTTAAGTGGATTCTCTGTTGGAGAAACAGCGTTTGAGACCACAAATCACTAATTATGCACTTATTCATAACACCCAAAATGTTCACTTTCTTCAAGAAAAGGCACATTCTAGAAGCATTTAAAAGTTTACAGACTGAGTGCATTTATATTGTTTTGTGCCAAACTTTGATCAAAATGTTAAAGTCTGGATCTCTGTAATTTCTTACATTTATTTTAAAGATCCCTGAAAACCACATTCATCTGAAATGAATCCTGCCAAGCTCATTTCATTTGCCAGGGAGCGATATGCCTGTTATAGGAGTTTCTCCAGCTACTGGGTGTTAGCAGGAGTAAAGGAACCGTAAATGCACAAAGGCAACTGTCTCTGAGGGAAACAGCTTGTCCCTCGACCCGTTTTCCCCTACCCTTCTCTGTCACTCTGCCCCTCTGCTCCCACAGGCCCTCTGAACACACATTCACATGAGAGGAAAGCCAAGGCAGCGACGCAAAACTGTGCTCCTTTCAGGAACACTTGAAACAACGCAAATTAAAGTGCCGTAGTGTTTTCTGTCTGCTTTGCTCTGGAGAAAAATGGTCTGGTTATTTTAAGCAACAGAATTATTACAGTAACTTGTTACCTTCTAAAGTCAACTACTAAAAGTATTCCTTAATTTAGATGCATATTTCTTCAAATAACCAAGAAATTTTTATAGTACATCATGGCACAGCATTTACAGGAAGCCTTTCCTTGTCACCACCTCCCCAAACAAAGTTAAACCAGTGGCAAATAAAGCGTTGCATTCATTCATCAAAAGTCAACTGAACGGCCCCAAGATGGAAACTAAATGAGCCCTGACACCAGGCACAGCGGATGAAGTGCAGCACTCTGTAAACCTGTGTGCAGAGAGCTCAGTTGCAAAAGTGTTTGCAAGTTAACATCTCCTCCTTAGTCCCCACTTTTTTACCCATGCACTGTTACTGAGGGCTCAGTTTTCAGAGTCCACTTGGAGAGAATGCCACCTACCCTTACAAAGAGCATGCTCCCACTCTCAGGACCCCTCCTTCTGCAGCCTGCTTTCCAGGAGGGTGCTCTTCAATAGGCTGCTCCAGAACACAAGACCAGGAGCCACAACACAGCACAGCACGTGACAGGCACACCCATGTCTCACAGAATTAAACCACTCAGTCCACCCGAGCTTCTGCCTAGGCCACCCAGAACAGCACCCAACACACGCAGACAGGGGTTCATTCTGGTTTTTATAAACAATATCAATTTTATCAGGATACACGAGGTGATATGTTACCTTTGGCAAAGGTCACAAACCTTAAGCTTTGTGTGCCTTTTCTTCATTTCAAAAGACAAACTGGTCCCTGGCCTCCTCTGCCTGACAACCATGATTGACTCATAAGGGGGTAAGTTCTCAAGAATGAGCAGCATCTGGCTTTGTAGGCTCTGAGTGTCCTGCGGAATTAGGTCTGCAGCTGAGGTTTCCATCCAATAATTTGGCTTCACAGATGTACCTGCCTACGTCACTTAAAAACCTACCAAAAACTGCCACTACCTTACTGTCTGCACCCAGTTGTGTAGGACAACACAAGCCACAGCATCACGCCTCCCCTGTGGTCACTGCATGGAAACGCGCACGAGCTGACCCTTCCTTTCAGCACTCGATGCCTTGCGGTACTTCTTCCTGCTCTTCCTGGAAGACCCGTCTGCAGGGCTCCAGCTACGAACACCGGTTCAAGTGTAAGTCACACATAAGTAAAAATCACACGTAAAAGCATTTCCCTTGTTGAAAATTCAAACAATATTGAAAACCTGAAAATTCTCTTTCCAAATTTAATTACAGTTGAACCTTAACATGGCGGGGTGGGGGGTGGGGGGCAAACTTATATGCAGAGTTTAAGTTTGATTCTCCAAAAACTAAACTACTGCTCACTGGAAGCCTTATGGTAACATAAAAGCTTATGATTAATATATTTTCTATGTTATCTGCATTATATACTGCATTCTTACAATAAAGCTAGAGAAAAGGTTGTTAAAATCATTAGGAACAGAAAATACATTCACAGTAAATATGTTTATTGATACCATAGGTTTACACCGTTGGTTTATGAGATGAGGAAAACCTATGTGTGAGCGGCCCAACAAAGCCCCTGCTGGGCAAGGTCAGCTATGCGCTCAGGCTCAGGCTCCCTCCCGGGCACAGCCCCGCAGGAGTGTGATACACTTTGGGAGGTGCCTCCTTCTCTGCACTGACAAACTTGTGTGCCCATACAGAAGAATATAGATGGGCTTTTCCCATCTATATTCATGAAAGGCGAGGACCTACATCCATATTATTCTATCCAGCAAAGCTCTCATTTAGAATGGAAGGGCAGATAAAGTGCATCCCAGACAAGGTCAAATAAAGGAGTTCAACATCACCAAGCCTTTATTATATGAAATGTTAAAGGGACTTATCTAAGAAAAAAAGATAAAAAATATGAACAGTAAAATGACCACAAACTCACAACTATCAAACTGAACCTAAAAGACAGAAACAAAAATGAACTAAGCAAACAACTAGAACAGGAACAGAATCACAGAAATGGAGATCACATGGAGGGTTATCATAGGGGAGGGGGAAGGGAGAGAATGGGGGGAAAGGTATAGGGAATAATAAGCGTAACTGGTAGGTACAAAATAGACAGGGGGAGGTTAAGAATAGTACAGGAAATGGAGAAGCCAAGGAACTCATATGTATGACCCATGGACATGAATTAAAAGGGGATTGCTGGTGGGAAGTACAGGGCGGAGGGAAGTAAAGGAGAAAAAAATGGGACAACTGTAATAGCATAATCAATAAAATATACAAAAACTGCCTTTTTTTCAATTACTGTTGACATACATTATATTAGTTTCAGGTATACAACATGGTGATTAGACATTTATACAATTTACAAAGTGATCACCTTGATGAGTCTAGCACCCATCTGGCACCACACATAGTTATTACAGAATTATTGACTATACACTCTATGCTGTACATATATCTCTGTGACTATTTTATAACTATTAATTCTTAATTCCTTCAACTTTTCAACCATCCTTCCAACCCCCCTCCCTTTCATTTGGCATCAATTTATTCTCTATTAGTTTGTTTCTGTTTTGTTTGTTCATTTATTTTGGTTTTTAGGTTCTACATATAAATGAAATCATATTGTATTTATCTTTCTCTGTTCCATTTCTTAGTTTTTATCTGAAGAATTCCAAAACACTAATTTGGAAAGACATATGGACCTCTATGTTCACAGCAGCATTATTTACTATTGCTAAGACATGGGAGCAACCCACATGCCCATCAGTAGATGAGTGGATGAAAAAGCTGTGGTACATTTACACTATGGAATTCTACTTGACCATAAAAAAGAATAATATCTTATTGTTTTCCACAACATGGATGGACCTAGAGGATATTATGTTAAGTGAAATAAGTCAGACACCTTTCTATAGTTCTCCAAATAACCTTGGGATAACACAGAAATATCTCAAAATCATATTTTGAAAATTAAGGAGGTGTTGAATCTGGATAGTTTGGCAACATACAGAAGTGGGCAGGTCACTGTGCCAGAGGACTTGGGACACAGGTTCAGTGCATAACTAGCCAAAGGATCTCAAGTGAACCAGTCCGAGCTTCCCCACCTGTTAAATGGAAAAATACTTACTGTGGCTGTTAAGATCTGACAGTATGGCCTTGGCCTTCACCGTATTTGGGCAGATGGAATAATATTCATGGAGCCATGGAGATGTTTGACATGCCTTTATTCAAGGGTGGGTAATCCTCTCACCCTGCAAGCTGCATGTCCCCCTGCATGTCTCTGCACAGCACACTGCATGTCACCTGTCCCCTTGTGTGGCACATGTTGTGGCACCCAGCAGGGCGTCCCTACCTGCTTAAGTACTACAGACAAACAAAGCCGGCAAAACGCCAAAAAATTATGTAACATAACATGATTGTGCACAAGTGAGCCCACTTCATGTTATGGGAACCGTTTATTGGACCCAGACTCAGGGCTATGAGAACACTGGTTATTGGGCCCCTCCAAAGCTATGGGAACATTGCTTCCCTTAGTTACCCAGACCCCTGGGTGAGGAAGCCAGACTGCCCCCACTTACCCTACACTTATCATACTTTAAGGAGTCATTCTGAGGTTCAAATAAAAAATCAATGCACTGTAAGCTGTGTTGTAAAAAATCAATGTGCTATAAGCTGTGTTATCTATAAGCAATAACATGTAATTTTATCTCCCTAATTTAAGAAAAGCCTAAATCAGATTGGAAGCTCAGAGTCACAGAGATATAAACTAGGAGAAAAACTGCTCATCTATCAAGAACTGTGAAGACAGCATACTTTAGAAGGGAGCAGATGGTCTGAGGCTGGGGCAGATTTGTTTCTGCTCAACCACCACCTGCTCAGTGACCTCCGGCACCACACTATAACCACTGAAGGTCAACTTCTCCTAAGCCACTGGGATACCAAACTGCACCTTCTCCAAAAGATTAAGTTGTCATTATTTTAAGTTGCCAACTACAAACATGAACCAGGCAAAATTTCACCTACCAGATGGGAAATGTTTAAAATGTTTACATATTCTCCCATCCCAATAAAATTATGGTGTATCAACTGACTATATGAAATACTATAGAAAGGAAAGTCAGGCAGGATATAAGGAACATCTTAATTCACTTTTTTCTACTGTATTTCTCTGAATCTACGATGACAACCATGTTCCCCATGTTCCCAGTCTGGAAGTATGGTCATTACCACACCTTCACACTTTTCCACGGGGGTTCATTGTTCTGGAAAGTTTTCCTTCCCATATACCTTTTCTCTTCATCCCACTCTGCACCAAAGGTTAACATGATACTGCCTTAGAGAATGAATTAATTCTTCAAGATCAACTTTATGGAAGATAAGCTAAATGTAATCATAACAGATGAAACTGACATGTCTGCATTTCCCCAGATGTAAAACCTTTGAATCTCATGGGAGAAACTCCAGTCATTCCGCTTGGCATTCTTGACAAGCAGGTCCAGGTGCGGGAGGCTATCTTAACAGGTTTAAGTGACTGGTAATTAGCAATATATCCCTACTACAAATGGTCACATCAGTGCCAATTTAGCACTTAATTATGAAAAACCCTAATGAATTAGGGTTTCATACAATTCCCTCAGTGTTTACTCTGCTATCTTTTGTAATACAATGTCCTTTAAACATAACACTAAATAGGTATAAAAGCTACCTATTTTTTTACAATTATTTTACCATGCAGATGACTCAAACGTGTCAATTCAAGTCTGGAAGTAGAATGGTCTGTCATCACCTGCTGTTACCTCTCCCGTTCTCATGTTACAACAGGATTATTATTCCGGGTCAAATCTATTCAACCCATCTTGAGTGGGAGTCATTGGTGGTGAGAACACAATTACACAGTATTTTGAAAGCAAAACACTCAAAGAGAAACCAGAGGAGAGACTTCTGCTATGAACCAAATAATATAAGTCAAGATAATATGTAGATATCCTAATTTTTTCTTTTTTAAAACAATTTTAATGTTGATACTATTACAGATGTCCCTATTTTTCCCCCTTTGTCCACCTCTACCCAGCCCCCACCCCACTTCCCTCTGGCCCTCGCCACACTGTTGTCTGTGTCTATGGTCATGGTTATATGTTCCTTGGCTAATCCCTTCCTCTTCTTCCATCCAGTCCCTTCTCCCCTGGTCCCCTCCCCTCTGACAGCTGTCAATCTGTTCCATGTATCCATGCCTCTTCACTGTTCATCAGTTTATTTTGTTCACTAAATTCCACCTATAAGTTTGATCGTATGGTGTTTGTCTTTCTCTGACTGGCTAATACGCAGATATCTTAAAAGTCACATATGCTACCAATGGTTTGTGGGATGGACCTCCTGCTTCTAAACATTGCTAAGTCAAACCCATCGGTCAGCCACAATCTCAGCCAAGCCTTACCCAACCAACTCTCCAGAATCTAAGAGGAGGCTACTTAATTTATATTTAAAAGATATAATTTTTAGCATATAAATATATTGCAATGATGTTCTGGGAAGATGGGCTTCAAGTTCACATATCTACTGTTAAAAAGCTAGGAGGGTCTCATCACTAAATTCAGAGTCTAGAGCTCTCTGTGGAACCAACTGTACGGATAAGTGGATGAACAAACCAGAAGATGGAACAGAGGAGGGGAAACCCTGTGACCACGGCTGCAGTGCAGGAAACACAAAGTACTCCGAAGCAAAGTTTCACTCTACTTGAAAGAGATTTTTTTAGGAGTTAGAAAAACCCACAATGTTCATTACATATACAGTAACTACACTGCCCTGACAGCAAGTGCACAATGATACTAAAACAAAAATAAGGCCATCAGAACAAGGGGCACGTCAGCCTCCCTCCCTGCTACAGCCCAGCGACCCACAGGCAGCAGCAAGCTCGGCAGAGCCTGCTATGAACACTCTTGAACGCCACCCGTGTGGTCTCCAGAGCCTTTTGTGAAAAGAAGGTTTTAGGTAGAATCTATTCATAGGTTTGTTGCCTGGAAGCACTTGGTACAAAAATCATTTTCACCATAGCTAGGTCATCCAAATCACCTGCCACTTGACCTTTGTTACCGTAACGATAGTATTCTCCTTAAAGGAGCGGGAACAATTCACACAAAGCTGTGGGTGAGGGTGATGAGCTGATTCTGACTTACCTAGAGCTCCACATGAAGTTAAAAGGAAAAGAAAAAAGTGAGAACAAGAAAGAATCGAGGCTTCCAAATCAAGTTACACAGGCATTCAGATGATGGCTTCAAATTCAACTATGCAGAAGAGTGCAGATTTATTCAGGCAAAACCATACACAGACCAACAATCTCATTATTTAAAGAAGTCTCATCCTGTGAAAATATGCTGGATAATTCCCTCTAAATTAATTTTTTAAATTTATTTTTAGAGAAAGGGGAAGGAGGAGAGAAAGAGAGGGAGAGAAACATTGATGTGTGAGACAAACATCATTGGTTGCCTCTTGCACATGCCCCAACTGGGAACAAAACCCAGGTATGTGCCCTGACCTGAATCAAACTGGTCACCTTTAAATCTGTGGGACAAGGCCAAACCCAATGAGCCACACCAGTCAGGGTGTTATATAAATTAATTTAAAATGGCCAGAGCTAAGATAACTACTTAGCACCTCTCTGAAAAAAATCACTGGAATAAATTCAGCAGCATCACTTGGAACTTCAAATCCGGAACTCCATGTAAAGATAAAGACATTTAACACCCTGAAATTCTTACTAAAAATTCTGCAGAAAGAGAATTTCTACACAATTTCAAAAATGTAAAAGCAAAGAAATAAACAAAAACCATGAGACACAGTTATGTAATAATGGGTATATCATTTTTTTCCAAATCTTTATTTATTTATTTATTTATGGGGATCAGGGAGGGAAGAAGAAAGACAGGGAGAGAAACACCGATGTGAAAGAGAAACATCGACTAGTCATCCTTTGTATGCACCCCAACCAAGGACCGAATCCACAACCTAGACATGTGCCCTCACTGGGAATCGAAAACACAGCCTTTTGGTTTGCAGGACAATACCCTATCACCTAAGCTGCATTGGCCAGGGCTATATCACTTTTTAAGTGTCCTCCATGTGCTAGGTCCCAGTTTTCATCAGCCCCCTACAAGACATCTTCCCCACTTTAGAAATGGGAAAATGGCAAGTCAGAAAATTAAATAACTTGATCTAAGCCAGAAACTATTCATAGGCATATCTGCTTAGCCTAAAAACCAGACCACATTACCTCCCACAAACTAATATCCGCCTGCTTCTCAGCTGCTTTTCATTCTTTTTGATTCCTAGACCACTGCAGCTAATATTAATTATTAATAAACTAAACCTACATGAGAAGGCATGTATGCTCTAAAACTGTTCACACACAGAACCATAATAATGAGTCCCCCAAATTCCATGGCTTTGGCTCAAGGGACATTTCAGAAGCTTATAACCTGGTATGAGTCCCTCCGGGTATGTACTACCTGCGGCAGAAGTGTAACCAAATGCTGAAATAATCATGCCCCCCAGAGGGCGCCTGTGGGAGTGTTGGGATAAGGGGATCTTTCCCTTGCTGCCTACAGATGAGAGTCACCACTTCGCTGGAAGGTAAAATACTGTCTAGTTCAAGAATCTTGACACACAGTGAAATCAGAACACTAAGTAAGGGTAGGTACTTGAAACTTTAACACCCAGACAGGCTATACAGAAATAACACTGGACATACGTTAGAGAGACTTAACACTGATACAGCAAGAGGTAATCGGGATGTGCTCTAGAACCCTAATGATCCACACAAATGAAACACTTACAGCGAGTTAACAGAGCATGCACTCATATCTGTAAGGGAATGTGCACTGAGTGGGTGATCTATCAAAGTACAGACTCACCCTGTGTTGAACAAAATATGCACTCAGTCTGTGTACTAACAAAAGCCACTCAGCCACTGTTGTAAAAAAGTAAGTATTCTGTCTGTGTTCCAACACAACACACAGTCTCTATTCTAACAGAAAAATCTCACAGCCACTGTTCTCATAAAACAAGCACTAAGTCTGTGTTCTAACAGAACATGCAGTATGTGTGCTAACATAACACTCAGTCTGTGACACAAAAGAACACGCACTGACTCTGTATTCTAACAGAATACACACTCAGGCTTTATCTAACAGAACTAGCACTCATCCTGTATTCGAACAAAACACTCAGTCACTCTGTGTTCTAACAGAACAGGTATTCAGTCTGTGTTCTCAAAGATCACGGACACCCACTCATTCTGTGATCTCACAGAAAGAGTACCCAGCCTGTGTTCTAACAGAACACGTAGTCATTCTGTGCTCTCGCAGACCATAAACTCAGTCTCTCTTCTACAGAACAAGCACTCACTTAGTGTCCTAAGAGGATGAACACTCAGCTTGAATTCTAACAGAGCATAAACACAGTCTGTGTTCTAACACCGCAAGTACTCAGTCTGTGTTCTAACAGAAACAGCAGTGTTGTAACAGAACACACACTCGCCCTGTGTACTAACACGTTCAGCCTATGTTCTAACAGAACAAGCACTGAGTCTATTTTCTACGAGGAGGCACACTCAGCCAGTGTGCAAACACAACATGCAGTCAGCCTGTGTTTGAACACAATTACCCACCCGGTGTTCCAACAGAACCCGCATCATGCTGGGTTCTCGCAGACCATAAACTCAGTCTCTCTTCTTCAGAACAAGCACTCCCTTAGTGCTCTAGGAGGACGACCTCTCAGCCTGAATTCTGACACAGAGCAGACACAGTCTGTGTTCTAACAGAGCATAAACTCACTCGGTGGTCTCACCGAGCAAAGACTGAGACTGTCTAACAGTTCATTCACTCATTCTGGGTTCTAAAATAACAAGTTCTCAGTATGTGTTCTACAGAAAACACACGGTATTTTTCCTAGCAAAATAAGCACTCAGTCTTTCTTTTAAAGGAACACACATGGTCTGTGTTCAAAGAGAACAAGCCCTAAGTCTGTTTTCTAACAGGGCACAAACTCTGTTTTCTACAATATAAGCACTCAAGCTGTGTTGTAGCAGAAAAAGCAGTGTTATAACAGAACACACACTCAGCCTCAGTTGCAACACCATCCACGCCCAGCCTTTACTGAACTGAACTAGCACTCATCTGCATTCTAACGGAACACTCAGTCAGCCTGTGTCCTCACAGAACTCGTATTCAGCCTGTGTCCTCACAGAGCACGAACTCAGCGTGTGTTCTAACGGAGCATGCAGTCATTCTGTGTTCTAAGAGACCATAAACTCAGTCTCTCTTCTTACAGAACAAGGACTCACTTAGGGTTCTAAGAGAACACTCAGTCCGTGTTCTAACAGAGCATGAACCAGTCTGTGCTCTAACAGAATACATACTCAATCTGTGTTGTAACAGAACAAGCACTTAGTTTTTGTTCTAGCAGAAGAAGTGCTCAGCCTGTGTTCTATCAGAACACATACTCAGTCCATCTTCTAACAGAACACACTCTCAGTCCGTGCTCTCACAGAATGTGCACTCACCGTGGGGTCTAATGTAAAGCACCCTCAGCCTTTGTTCTAACAGCTCCTGCACTCAGTCTGTGGCCTAGCAGAATCCTCACTCAGTTTTGTTCTCACACAATACACCATCAGTCTGTTGTAAGGGAATATGTGCACGGTCTCTTTTCTAATGGAATACGCACTTGTCCTTTTTTTTTTTAAACAGAACTCACTCTGACTCTTAGCTCTAACATATACTTTGACTCACCGGGGGCTGTAGGGAACAGAGAGTAATCAAAGGATATTTTAGGAAGACTATCAGCTGGTTACATGATGAATTCAAGCCACAGTGTGACACCTTTATGTTCAAGGATCAATTAAGAAAGGAGGAAAAGGTTTATGATCTATATTTTTAAAGGGTATTAGGGGACTTTCCCTTATGTCCAAGTGAGGAGATTGGGGAATCCTCTCTAAAAGCAAGCTGGATAAAATGGATAAAAAGGTGACCTTTTGGAGCTATGGGACTTAGTCAAAGGCATCTAACAAATGAGAAATATTAATGCCTGAAAACTGCAGTTCAGGAAGAGCAGCGAGGCTCTGTGGCATCCTTCCCGAGGCTGCTGCCACCAGCAGAGTGGATGGACGCAGGGGCCACCAGCTGTGCTGCCTCAGGGAAGGAGCCAGTGCCGGGTCAATGCACTGTCCGTGAAAGTGACACTTTCCAGGGAGACCCGACAGCTCTTCCAGCCCGACTCAGGGCACTGCTGAGTGAAGCTGAAACGCACCGAGCACTCCTGACCACTCCTGGCTAGCTCTGAAGCAGCATGTGCCAAGAGAGACACACAAAGCACCCAGACAAAAAAAAATGGGGCAGATTCCAAATGTCTGAACTTCAGCTGCCTCCTCCACCCATCCACACACAGGACCTTCCACACAGGACAGGGCCTTCCTGCTCCCAGCCTCTGAGCACAGCCTCTGAGCAGCCCCTGCCTTAAAGCAAGCAATGCAGAGACAGGGTAACCTCTAGGGAGCCAGGCGAAAACAAGAATCAAAAAATCTAAGTGTCGCGGCGGCAATAACAGCAGTGCCCACACATCACAGGGGAGGACCTTCCACAGATTTTGCCCATGCAAGCCACCAGTCAAAGAAAAGCAAACAGAAATGGCAACAACAACCTTCAAAGGGAAAACATCAGAAATCACAGTTCCTACAATACCATATCAAAAAGTCTAGTTTTAGCAAAAACTAAAGCACAGGCAAAAATACAAACGAAACACAGGCAAGTGGGACCAATGCTAAAGGAACGTATAGTGGGGAAAAACGGTCCCTGGGTGTCTCAGGCTTTGGCGCTGGTAGACAAAGGCTTCAAACAGCCTTTGGAAACATTTCTATAATATTTAGCACAAAGAACTAAAGGAAACCATGTTTTTAGAAATAAATGAATATATGCTAATAGATCTGCAAATGGAAATTCTCAATAAGGATACGTGAATTAAATAAAGAAAACCTAATGGAAATTCTGTATTTTAGTACAGTAACTCAAATAGTAAATATATTAGAGGGGCACAGAGAAGATTGGAGATGAAAAGGGAAAAAAATCAGTGAACTGAAATGCCAATCAACAGAAATTATTCCACTGGAAACACAAAGAGAAAAATCATGGAAACAAATCAACAGAGACTCAGAAACCTGTGGGACAAAATCAACTGCACATGTAACATGAATCCCAGAAAAACAGGAGAGAAGAACAAGGACAGAAAATGTTGCTAAAGAAATATGGCTGATAACCCCCAAATTTTAATAAGTAATGTTAGTTTACACACCCAAGAAGCACAATAAGCCCCAAGCCAGATAAATAAAATGAGGTGTCAACGTGACACACTCACCATTTTACATAAAAGAAATAACAGAAAACAGCAACACAAGCACATAACAAATAAAATGGCAAACATAAGTCCCCTGTGTTAAAAAGACAATGTCATACAGCGAGGGGGAAATACTAGCCTTAAAAAGGAGGGAAACGCTAGTGGCATCAGTGAACTTGCCCTTCTACTAAGTGAAATGTGTTGCACTGAGACACATACTGCATGATCTCACACACACGTGGAGTATACGACAGTCCAACTCACAGAGGCAGAGCGCAGAATGGTTGCTGCTAGGTGCTGAGGGAAGGAAATAGGGAAAAACTGGTCCAGGAAAATAAAATTTCAGTTATGTAAAATGCATACTCTGAAGATCTAATGTACAGCATAGTAATTCTAGTTAATAATGCTGCACTGTGTACTTGAAATTTGCTGAGAGAATTGATCTTAAGTGTTCTCATCACAAAAAAGTAACTAAGCAACTATGAGGAGTGATGGATATGTTAATTAGCCTGATCATGTCATCATTTCACAACAAATTCATACACCAAAACATCACATTTTGTACCTTAAGTGCATAACAATTTTTAGTTTTCAATTATAGCCTAAATAAAGCTGAAAGGAAAACCATTGTCTAAAAAAATAGGGCCAAACCCTTATCTGTATGGCTCAGTTGATTGAGCATCATCCCACAAACCAAAAGGTTTCAGATTCGATTCCTGGTCAGGGCCCATGCCTGGGTTGTGGGTTCAGTCCCCTGTCGGGGCATGTGCAAGAAGCAACCAATGCATGTTCCTCTCGAACATCAATGTTTCTCTCCCTCTCTTTCGACCTCCCTTTCCCTCTCCCTGGAATCAATAAAAAAGAACAAAATTAAACTAAGGCTCAGTTCCCTACCTGGTACCCATCATCTGGATCCATGCTCATTTTCCAGCCAGTACTCAATGCTTTTTACAAGTAGGCTAACTTAGATAACTCTCTGCTTTTCACAGAAATATTTCCTTTTCCCACCTTGTATTTGTCCAATGTCTACTCATCCTTCAACTGCAAGCCCAAAGACTACCTCGTCCACAAAGCATCTCCTGCCAGAAACTGCCATACAGTGTACATCTGTGTACACACTACTTCATAAGCTATTGAGACTATTATCCTTCATTACACCTTGTTATGTATCTTGTTGAATGTTCTTGATAGTGTCACCTATGCTTCGTATTCAAAGTCCATTAGAGGAAAACAATTTTTGTGGCATGTCACATGTAGCATCTCATTGCAAATAGACCACTGAAAAAATATTGGTAAATATGCTATGGAAATATATTTAAATTATCTTAAATATTAATTAATGAATTTTAAATAACTTAGATATGATTTCTGAAGGTAAACATGTTAAAATAATGCAAATTATAATATTTTGATCATGGTCTAAAATTCTAATTTATGAAATCTGAAAAAATCTTCATAGGGTTGAACATTAAAAAAAATTATCTGCACAGAATTCAATTACATTATTTCAAGATCCTCAATTGCAGAAAATTAAACACATTTGTACATACCCACTCCATTCACCTGAAGGTCCACTGTAACTTTACAGGAGTAAGTCATTTGATGATAAAAGTACACAATTCTAAATCTTCTATTTAGCAAATACCACAGTATAAGTCAATGTTTGATGACAGTTTAATCCTAGTACACAGATACTTAATAGTGAAATCACCCATTAAAATAACCTCCATCTTTTTCCCAGAAGGGAATCCCAGTCTCTGTCAGTTGCATCTTCATGAAGCACAGCTGTGTTCACACTCACAGGTGCTGAGAGAATGAAGGCTCCAGGGAATTTCCTGCTGGGCTTCTGCTGCAGGCCGAACTGCCTCCTGTTAGACTGACCTCCCCCACTGCACAGAACACCTTCGTTTCCCCTGCTCACACCATGCCGTAAGGACAAGTGGGCAGCAAGCAGTACACTGTGCCAGGGACCTCAGCAAAGCCTCCCCTCTGTCCCATGGAGCTTGGTCTTTGAGCACTAAACTGCTCCCACTTTTTCAGTTCCTGCCGTACCCGTAGTGCTATCCATCTTAAACAGCTCACACTGAATTGACACATGCTCATTAAAACTAACAGTTTATTTGGTACAGTATACTCAATATGGGTTTCTAGTATTATTTTAGCCAGTTTGATGATGACAAGAATAAATTTTTTTCTCAAAGAAGTGTGACATTTGGTGTTCCACTGTGAAAGAAGACAGAGTAAGAAGCTTCTAAATATTTTTCAGGGACAGTGCAAATCATGATATTCAGACTTCATGTTCTTAAACTGTATTTACTTTTGGGAGTAACAGCTCTCAGGATCTGTATAAACACAGGAATGGGACGGACTCCAGGGTTAAAGTACTGAGTGTTTCAGGAGCTCTGAAGCTGACAAAATGCTAACAAATGTGGAAAACAAGGGTGAAATTCAGAAAAGCTTAATAAATAAAAGTTCATAAAGCAAATAAACCAATATACAAAAGGTCTGTCCAGAAATTATCCAGCCATGTAATTTGGAAAAACAGAGACATTTATTGAAGACGATTCAAAAAACAGTGTACATTAAACAATGACACCTCAGTCACCTTCAGAGTAGGCACCCTAGGACCTCACACAGTTCTCCCAATCGCCATCAGCTACCCCATTATATTTTCCTGAATCTCATCAACAATCTGAAATCTCTTCTCTTTCAAAGGTGATTTTAGTTTTGGGAAAAGCCAGAAGTCACAGGGCACCAAATCTGGGCTGTAGGGGAGCAGAGTCACCTGGGTGATTTGATGTTTCTCCAAAAATCTCTGCATGAAACATGATGCACGGGAAGCTCATTGTCATGACAAAGCTGTCAATCACCAGTTGCCCATAGTTGAGGCTATTTTCATTGTATAGCATTTCTCAACCAACAAAGAACATTGAGACAGTACTCCTTAAGAACTGTTTGGCCTGGAGAGGCGTACTCATGATAGACAACACCTTCCCAATCAAACACAGTTAACATGGTCTTGATCTTTCTGCGGCTTTGCCGCGTCTTCTTTGGGCATGGAGAACCAGGCGACTTCCTTTGGGACGACTGGGCCTTTGTTGCTGGATCATAACCACAGACCCACCATTCATCTCCGGCTATGACCGTCTTGAGGAAATCTGGTTCATTGGTAGCAGTTTGAATCAAGTCATTAGCAAATGCAGCACAATGTTCCTTCTGCTGTGGTAGCAAAAGCCCAGAATAAATTTTGCCATGACATGTTTCATGTCAAGACCCTGCATCAAAATCTCGGACACAGTAGTTTTTGGAACCCCCAGATCAGCTGCTGTGAAGTTCTTGCACTGTCAGTCGCCGATCTCTGTTGATTACAGTCCATATGCTTTCAACGTTCTCAGGTGTTCTGCTTGTTGCAGGCCTTCCACAACACGGATCACTTTCAACAGATTCTCAGTCATCTTCGAAGCATTTGGGCCACACTTTTATTTGCACTGCCCTCATTGCATTGTCCCTGAAAACCTCCTGAATCATCCAAATAGTTTCTGTAGAGGAATGTTCAAGTTTAATGCAAAATTTGATGCAGATTCATTGCTTTACTCGCTCATTTTGAATGTGATGGCCACACAGTATGCATGCTCACTCAACAATGTCTGCCACCCCCACTGACTAGTACTGTGAAGTCCTCATTGTTCACACATGAACATTCCAGTCCACTCTCCTTGGCTGCCAGGTTACATCGATGTTGCACAAACTGTTCTCATTATAGCAACAATGGCTGGACTTTTTCTGGACAGACCTCAATAGAGGCCAAACATAAACATATTCATAATAATAATTTCAGAATTATTATGGAAGTTCTACTTTCATTCCATGTGACTTTCTCACCATTAGACTGTGAAAATCCAGATCAGCATTCCTTACTGCCTTTCAGATTAAGAATACCTGTAAAGTCATTACTGAGTCAACTGCTTACTCCAAGTTAAGGCCAGTTTATCATGTTGTAGTTAGAAATAACTGGGTTAGAATTCTGCCCCTGCTACTCAACTGCTGTGTGGTCTTGGGTAAATCACCTAAAGGCTCTGATCTTCAGCTTCCTCCCAATGATGGAGAAAATAAGTGAAAGAATGTGCACGTGATACCCAGCAGTCTCCAAGATACCTGTGCCTGTAAAAAGCAGTAATGTGGTCATTCTGAAGCTTTTAAGGCAGAAGATAAAATACTGGCTAGGTTCCACTTAAGTAGACAAAATATTATAGTATCTTATGTGGGAAACATATATATATATATAATAGAGAAAATAAATGTACTATGACTCATCAAGTTATTGCTGTTTTCTTAGACATAAAAGTTACTAAAGTGCCATGGTATAAACATGCATCTCGTATATGTTAAAATTATCTTTCAACCGATTAAATGGTATATTTGTATCATAATGAGTCATCATATTAAGGCAGAATGCATAGAGGAGAAATGATGCTCTAGAACCTGGCCTAAATTTTAGTCTTGATTTTACCATTTAAGGGCTAACTTTTAAGTTATATAACTTCAATGCCCCAATTACCTCAAGAAGAGATACACAGGGAAAAATCATTTCTAACATAGCTTCAGGTTCATTTTCTAAACAGCATCCATCGTGACCACTCTTCTTGGTCTGGCCACATGCTACTAATGCAGTTTTTAGTGCAACAAAAACAATTTAAATCATGGAAACAAAAACACACTAAAAAAAGTCAAATCTTTGAGGGAAGGCTATTTATCTCACTAAAGAAAAGGCCAAATAACTATTTTAAGTGTTAATCATATAAATTGTAACTAAGAACAATGCTAAATAATTATTCCCCATTTTCATTAACTTAAAAATGTCTTCAAATGTTTGTATGCACATAAAGAAACTTGGTGTTATAAAAAAATTAAACAATGGAATATTTCATAGACTCTTCATACACAAATATTTTAAAATAATGTTAGACTGCTATTATTGTTAAGTCAAGGACTATACTAAGGATTAAAAAACATAAAATCATGTAATGTATGTGTAACAGGTACCTGAATTATAGTACCATTAGCTCACACACAGTGTAATTAGAATTTTGTGATAGGATATAAGACTTCATTGAGCTGATTTTTAGCCTGGTAAGCAGATGATCAGATCATTATTGAAGTGGCATTGATCCTATCAGCTGCTGTATGATTACTCAATAGTCCAGTCTTATTAAGTAATTTCTCTTCTCAGTTTAATTGTGAGTTATTAGTTTCCTCACCTACATACTTTCTCTCTGCATGTTAGTGCAGCATCAGTAAAACAATAGCTACGAGAAAAATTTTCATTTATTGTTCACATTTTCTCTAGATTATGGCCTAAGTTTGCAGACTGGATTCCAGCCAACATTTTCTAGACCCTCACAGTTTTACTGGGAAAGTATCATATATTCAAAGGAATATATGTAAAGAAAAGCATATTTGATAGTAACCAGAGGGGAGGTGGGAAGGGATAATGTGGGGGTACAAGAGGGAGGGTTTTCAGGAATAACTATAAAGGACACATGGACAAAACCAAGGAGAGTGGGATCAGGGGAGGGACGTGTGGATGGCTGGGGTTGGGGGGAGTGGTAAAAAAGCATATTTTAGCCTGGCTGGTGTAGCTCAGTGGATTGAGCGCGGGCTGGGAACCAGGCAGTCCCGGTTCGATTCCCAGTTGGGGCACATGCCTGGGTTGCAGGCCAGGTCCCCAGTGAGGGCCATGTGGGAGGCAACCATACACTGCTGTTTCTCCCTTCCTTCTCCTCTCTCTAAAAATAAATAAATAAAATCTTTAAAAAAAAAAGCATAATTTAAATAAAATGAATACCCATGAATCCACCAAGAAGGTAAAAAATTACAAAATTATGAGTAATTCTGAAGGTCCCTGTGTTCCTCCACCCAACAACATTCCTTGCTTTTCTTTATACATTTATCACAAATTTATGTATATCTATACATTATTATTTAAATTTCTGGGGTTTGCCCTTTATATAATCATAAACATAAAGTCAGTAATTTCTTTTTGGTGGTGCGATATTATACTTTTGAGATTCATCCATGTTGATCTGAATGCCTGTATATCATTCATTTTTATCACTATAAAGCAGCAATTTTCAACCAGCATGCTGCAAGAATGTTTAAAACATGCAATACCTGACTATTTGGTCGGGGCACTGACCTCTTTTCCTTAGATAGTCAAATAAAAAAATGACAACAGCTAACACAACAATAGCTGTCTAGTGTGAATGCCCTGTCTTGAACCATAAATATGTAAGTCATATAATTAATAAAGTTACATTCTCATTGGTCACATCACTTAGTAAGGTTGCATCTGACTGGTTAATTCTTGGTACCAGAAAGCCTTATATACAAGTATAGGCATCTGATTTTTAAAAAATCACTTTGAAGAAAAAATGATAGGTAACTACTGCTTTATTTTTTGTAAATTAATCTAAATTATACATATTTATTGGTCAGATCAGCAAAAAATATATTTTTGGTGTGCCACAGAATTTTAGCAATTAGTTTATGTGTGCCATGAGATGAAAAGGGTTGAAAATCACTGTTATCGAGTAATTTACTGGATAACTGTAGTTCAATGTATTTAGTCAGTCTGCTGTTTCGATTTTTTCTTCTTATCAATATGACAACAAATATTCTTATACATGTTTCCTTGTACCAAATACTCACTAAGATATGTACCTCAGAGTGAAAACCCTAAGTTATACTGTATGCAGAGCCTCAAGTTTATTAAATAATTACCACTTTCCAGCATACATTCCTACTGCTCCACATTCTCACCAACAACACTGTCAAACTATGGAATACTTCCCTGTGCTTTTAACTTTTGGTTTCCCAATTAATACTGAAGCTGACTGTTTTCTTGTTGTAATGGTCCATCTGAATTTCCTTTTCTGTGAAATGTCTATTCGTGTGCACCTCCCATTTTTTTATTTGGTTGTCATTCTCATATTGACAGACAGGCTACTCACAGGCAGCCTTTGAGCCGAGAGCCCAGTGACCAAGCCCAGGCCTGTCTGGGCCCTGAGCCCACAGAGGAGTCAGAGGGGGGCTCTCCTTCCTTAACAGCAGCTCGCATCCTTGTAACCCCCCACCCCCGAGTTCTTGGTGGACTCCACATGCTTTATATGATGCTCAAAACAATTCTAATGGGTGGGGAAAGGGAATTATTATTGCCACTTCGGAAATAAGGAAGGAGATGAAGGGACTTGCCCAAAACAGGACAAGTGTGGCAGTAAGTCCAGGATCCTACCCTTGGTCTGGGATGCTTCTCAACATCACACTGCCTTCCAAGTAAGGAATAAAGGCTGCCAAGGTTTTTTTAAAGTCTGACTCATCCATGTTGTCAGCTAGCACCTACTGCTTATGAAAGTATTACTCTGTACTCAGAAAGAATCCAGTGCAAAGCGAGGTCCCTGACAGGCGTGAAGACAGGATCAGAATCAGGGCTCATCCTCTGCTAAGTCAAGACTTTCTCTAAACACATCTCTCTCACACTCCGCAGGAGATTTACACCAAGCGCGGCTGTGGTGGTAGGAATTGGTGAGTTATCTGGTAACTATCAATACAGGGTTGGACAAAAGATACGTGGATTTGGCCGTGAGTCCATATTCTCCAGCAATATGGTAACTGTGTACAGTAGAGCACATTCCAAATGTACAATACTCGGGCCCTTACCTCCTAAAAACTAGAGGAAAGCTCTCTATCTGATGGATTGCAAAGACTATTGTAATGTGATTGGCAGGAAAAGGTTAAGGAATAGGTACATATGCATATTTAATATCATAATGTTTAAAATTTTCAGCTTTTCTTTCTTTTTTTAAAGATTTTATTTATTTACTTTTAAACAGAAGGAAAGGGAGAGAGAAAGAGAGGGAGAGAAACATCAATGTGTGGTTGCCTCACACGTGGCCCCCACTGGGGACCCGCGCATGTGCCCTGACTGAGAATCGAACTGGCCACCCTTTGGTTCCCAGCCCGCACTCAATCCATTGAGCTACACCAGCCAGGGCGAATTTTCAGCTTTTCTTTTAAAGTGAAATTTAAATGGAAAACCACAGAACCATTTTCATAAGATTACATATAATTTTTTAATTATTAATGAATTAAACTCTAGAACTTTAATATAGTGATATTCATATTAGTTAGGGGTACAAAGGAGATTCACACTGTACCTTTGATTTTTGTACCAGTAAATGTATCACCTATTCAAAAAATACAATTCCAAACTCCTATGCCTTATAGCATAATTAATTCTATAAAGATTAAGAACATAAGATTTTATGGCAGTACTAGAAGAAAACATCGTTATATATTTTTATAATTATGGGATATGAAAGGTCTTTCTGAAGATCTCTCTAAAGGTAGAACTATGAAGAACAAAATTGATAGATTTTATTAAATACATTTTTTAAACTTTAAAATAACAAAAAACACTATAACTAAAGTCATAAGTTAACAAGAAAACTGGAAATTTTTATATACGTATGATGATAATCTGTATATATAATGGTCAGCCTTATCAGTAATCAAGGGAATACAGTTTTTCCACAAACTAAGACCTTTGGCCTTTCAAATTATCAGGCTTCTTCTTATTTGAAGTTGAAATGCAGAGGTGGATAGGAAATGGGAAACGAATGCTTATAAACACTCATAGGAATGCTCACAGGATTGTCAGCTAGCTGGAGGGCAATATGGCAGTAAATACCAAAAGCCCTAAAAAGTATATGCTTTTATATAACAACACATTCTAAGGAAATAACTGAACAATGCCCAGAGGTATCTGTATGTGGATGTTCACTGTAGTGCTGTTTATAATAGCAAAAATCAAACGAACAAAACATAAAAAACCCTGAAAACAAACACATAAATGATAGAGCTGGGATTTTAGCGAAAGGCCTTTTGTCTTCAGTGCCTGGGCCCGGCTAAATTTAAAACTCCACTCTGTTAGCCTAACAGCCTTTCTGTTATTCCTGCTGCAATGAACACAGGATGCAGGTGCATTCTGAAAGAGACACCTGGCTGACTGATCATGGTAAGGGGAGCAACCTGCAGAATCCAGGGATACTTGTAAGCAATACCATTAATCCACCGTTGCGAAGGCAGTGAGACTTGTGTTCTTGGCCCCCCAGAATCTGTCACCAAACGAAGACACCTGGGGCAGAATTCCTGGAAGTCTCAGGTAAAGGCTGTCACCCCTGTCCCTGCTCCTCACCGTAACAGTGAAGTCACACCAACACATTCATTCTCTATCATGTAAAAACGTTAGACAAGGGAAGTCAAATATATCAAAGTTTCTGATTTTTTTAACTCAGTTTTTATTAGTCTGACAGCTGGTAAGCTTATGAATCAGAAAAATAACAGAAAAGCTTTTGAGCAGAAGCTCGAGGCTTAGTATTTTTAAAGATAGAGATGCTCCTCGACTTACCATGAGGTTATGGCCCCAATAAGCCCATCAGGAGTTAAAAATATCGTTAAGTAGAAAATTCATTTAATACACCTAAACTACCGAACATCATGGTGTAGCTAAGCCCACCTTAACTTGCTCAGAACACAATATCCAAAAATCAGTGGCACACCACAAATGGCAGAGTTTCCATGGTGACCCTCATGAAGGGATGGCTGACAGGAGCGGTGACTCAGCCCCGCTGACCAGCATCATGAGAAAGTATCAAACTGCAACTCACTGATGCAGGAAAGATCAAAATTCAAACTACAAAGTACTGAATGAGTATCACTTTCGCGCCACTGAGAAGTCGAAAAACCTAAACCATTTTTAAGTAAAGAACTATCTGTATTATCAATTATCTTATCACTAAAAATGTCACAAATTAAATAAAAACATATTGCAGCAATAATATATCTACCACATTCATATTTCAATTAAAGTATGCCTTTGCAAGAATGGCAGGGGCCAGTCTGCTGTGCCAAGAGAGCCACTGCAACGCTGTGCCGGCGGCCCTGCCAGCGCGGGAACTGAACCCGGATCCCGAGTTTATCTCTTGACAACGAAGTTCCTGCAACGTGCTCATCACAGGGTCTTTGTCTACAATACTTGAACAAACAGTATGCCAAAAACAATATGTATAACTCTCAAGAATACACATGAAGCTACATGTTCTAATAAGAAATATTTGCAATGCAGAGAGAGTTCTAAAGAGAAGAGAGGAGTGTATTCAACTGACGAAGATCTTGGGTGAGTATAAGGTAAAGAACAGTACAGGTATCTTTTTCAGTCTCTGAGTAGAATTTTAAGTATGTGATTATAATTATTTAAACCTGTTAATTATTTGAGCCAGTTTATCAGTGTTTAAAGAGTATATGGCAATTAACTGGTCACTTACAAAGTTACACACAGTGAAATCAAAGCCATGTGTCACGAACACTCACACTTCCTGTGACATCGGCACACATCCACTCCTTCTCCCTGGGGGACAGAGGTCTTTGTCAGTTCAGTCCCACAAACGTTGTACCAGGAGGTCTGCTTCTCCATCAAGTTCACCTCAATTACTATAAGACACTTACAGCATCTTGCTTACTTACCCCTGGGACTGACCGGGTGAAGACTGAGCAGGTATCCCTGCTGCCCTGATGCTCTCAGTGGTAAGGAGTCCAGCTGGGGCTCACAGGACCCCTGCTGGTCTCGACGAATTCTCCACCATCATAACCACACTCCGATGAGGGCTGCAGGAGAACCAGCAGGAAAGTAGGAGAGAAGCGCTCTGCCTAACTAACTCAGCTCTGAGGATCTTACTTGGTTTTGTGAATTGCCAGCAACTCGAGACAGTCAGCAAACATACATGATTCCTGGCAAGTACAGGGGACAGGGCTTTACCCCATACTTTAGCGACAAGGGCACCGTGTGGGCCTCTCCCATCTTTAGGACCAGGGGTTCCAACAAACAACAAAAGTAACACATAGCACCATGTCAACCAGACCGCAAATAGCCATGTGGGACAGACCACTGATTTTCAAACTTTTTCATTTCATGGGACACATAAACTAATACTCAAATTATGTGGCACACCATAAAATATATTTTGCCAATCTGACAAAAAATAGGTATAATTTTGATTCATTCACACTGAATGGCTATTGCTGCATTGGCTGTCATCATTTTTGTATTTGAAAAATCTAAGGGAAAAGAGGTCCATGCCCCTGACTAAATAATCAGGTATTGCATGCTGTAAAAATTCTTGTGGCACACTGGTTAAAAGTGGCTGGCATAGACTAAGGAAATGCAGAAAATCAGATGACTATAACAACAATCAAATAGGAAAGCCAAGGCCCATGTGGTTCAGTTGGTCGGAGCATCATCCCACAGACCAAAAGGCTGCGCGTTCGATCCCTGGTCAGGGGACATACCCAGGTTGCAGGTCCAATCCCCAGTTGGGGTATGTAGAGGAGGCAAAGAGTCAGTGTCTATCTGTCTATGTGTCTGTCTCTGTCTCTTTCCTTTCCTCTCTAAAAGCAATGAAAAAGTCCTCGGGTGAGGAAAAAAAGAGGAAAAATATGAACTAATTAACCAAATTCCCAACCAGGCAGAGAACCCCATTAGAAGTTCATAACTCCGTTATTTGTAACTTTAACCCCCTTAACCAAAACAACAGGGATGAGACTTCTCAAATGTTCCCTGTCTATAAATCACCCATATATCACCCACTGCGTACACTCAGTAAGCCTCAGTAACCCTCCCGTCATACGAGTCCCTGTGTTATAGCCACGGCAAGGGAAGTGACACTGTGAGTGGCCTATACCTGGGTCCCCAGAGTCTGGGGCAGCACTGCCTCTTCTCCACTGGGCAGTGAGGACCTGTGCATGCAGACTCATTCTTCAACGCAAGAAATAGAAATGAGAGGCAGCATCTCAGGCAAAATGATCTTCCGAACATTCTCCCAGCTTAAACCCTGGCCTGGGCTCCCCATCACAGCAATTTAACACACACTTGAACCCAGGGCCAGAGCCTTTGGTGTAATGAAAACCCTTGAGTTGGGTTCTTGGTATAATGGTGCCACATGTGCCATGACAACATTCGAACCCTAGGGGGACCTAAAACATTCACGACCCATAATGAAAATCTGGCACACGCCTCAAGGTAGGACACTTCTTCCTGGTAGACAGCATGACTCCCCACTCAGGGAGACCCTCCTTCTGTCCAGCCAGCCCTTGTTTTGACTTGGAACTGACAAGGGTGAGAAAGTCCTCAGAGCCCAGAAGCCGGCATAGCAAAAGGTCATCACAGTGCTGACAACTTCCACCGAGAGAACTTGCGTGTTCAAAGACCCCCACACCAACTGTCATACTGGTATCATTCCTTCACTTTATTATCAACCCTCTATGACTCAAATCTTATGGTTTTTTCCTTCTATACTCAAGTATAGCAAGTTCATCCCTAGCTCCTTTCTCTCCAGCAGAAGGTCACCTTCCGGTAACCACAGCAGGGTAAAAACACTCTGATCACTGATAACTCTTAATTCCACCAGCAGAATAAAGAGGAAGAAATAGAAAAGTCCATAGTCTTTTAAAAATTTAAGCTAAGACTCAGTTTAGAGCAAAACCTATGTAGATAGATGTACACATTAAAAAACAAAACTCCAAAAATTGTACTGTTTGTGATTTTAACCAAGAAAAAAACTTGGAGAACATGTATATGAATGTTGAGCTGTTTATCAGAGTCACACATATGACACGAAAACAAGAGAACAGTGAATCTTGCAAAAATACAGGGAACTAACCCTCATTCCCCCTCATGTTGCTGCCGTGGTCTCTCGGGGCGGAAGGAAGCCCCAGAGCAAACAGAACTGAGGTAACAAAGCCAAGGTTAGAATTCTGGTTGGCTAAGGCGATCAGGAGAATCTGAAGACAAAACCAAAAACAACAGTGTCCTCCAGTCACACATCATATCTGTAAAACCTAGAACAATGGTTCTTCATTTTGGGGGGAGAAGGGAGGTTTCTTTTGGTCACGGAACACTATTAATCTGATGAGAAAGGCATATATTCCTAATTGACAATGTCACTTCAAAGGACTGTGGGCCTTCACAGGCCATCTTGGACGATCAGAGTCCCCACAGGAAACCACAGGCTCCTGACATCAGGAACCCCATCTTCTGATCTTCCTAGGCCAGCACCGAGCACTGTCTTGCATCCAGATGTGGCAGAGCTGACACAGGAGAACGTGCGCAGGGTCAATGGTTAGCACACAGAACTAGACTGGTTAAGGAAATGGTGCAACTTGCTCCTGAAGGCAGTAATGATTCAAACGCATCAGTGGTCATCCTCCTAATATATAAAAAAATACATAAAGAGCCCTGGCTGGTGGCTCAGTTGGTTGGAGTGTCATCCCACACACCAAAAGGTTGTGGGTTTGATTCCCGGCTGGAACACATATGGGAGGCAACTGACTGATGTCCATGTCTCTTTATCTTTCTCTCTCTCTCAAATCAATAAATATATTCTCGGATGGATTAAAAAAACACATACATATACATAAAAGCTGAAACTTTTAAAAGAAGCCAATTACTAAACTTGTACTTCAATGATCCCCATATGTTATGAATACTCTTTCACAGTGAAATTCTCAATGTGGGTTCCAAAATACTTTTTAAAAACGTAGAAACTTTCAAATTTCAGTTATTTTGGATATTTAAGGGTGGCTACATTGCTTCAAACTTATTGGGAATCAAGCCATCACATTATACTCCTAATTGATGTGATTCTACTAAAAATGCTTTTAAATTGTTTGAAATAGTTTTTCTTCCTGAGTTTTAGAAGTGTGCTTAAGTCTTTAGTCTAACACCCGCCATTACCTACCTTTTTGCAGGAAGGCAATTATACAAACAGTGGCAGGTGACTTTAACTTTCATGGCAGCCATTACTCTGTGTCACAGATACTGAAGACCTGAGACCTTATCTGCTCCTGCGGTTTGCTGGGGTAGAGAATAAAGATTACCCCCAGACTTTCCCTCCAACTATTTAAATCTATGGATCAGCCTGAGGGCTTCCTCTTCTTTTATTCTCATTCCTCTTTGTCTGTACAAATCACTCTTCTCACTCTCAAAGGGTTTCTGTTTCTGGGATGGAGTTTTTTTATTAGTTTCCTTTTTCTTTCTTCTCCCACACAGGCAATATGATTATAATTATACCTTTGCTTTCATCATTTGTATTTTTCACAACTGTTTCATTCCTTTTACATTCCTGACAGTTTCCAAATACATTCATCTGTTAAATAATTTCCAAAAGTATTATTTCTTGTATTCTTCGTGTACTTTTCAACTTCTACAGTGATTAATATAGTCACCATTAAAATTCAACTATACGCATTATTTACATTTTAGTCCCCTATGGCTTTTCGTGTTATTCAACTCATAGGGCATTCGTCCAGTATATTAGATAATAAAGATTCGAAGAAAGATGTTGATATTCTGAGGTAAAAAAAAAAAAAAAAAAAAAAAAAGCTGTCTTCTTTGTTGAGTCGTTCTCCTCTGATCTCGCTCTAAGTGTTGTAAGTGCTTTACCTGAGCCCTTTTCTCTCACTACATAACCCTCTAGGACTCACAGGCGGCAAACACAAGGCCCGTGGGCCGAATCCGGCCCTCTACCTTGTTTTATCCGGCCTGGCACCTTGTTTCTACCCGGCGGCAGCACCAAGCTCCTTGCCCCTAGTTAAGGAGTAGTTACATTTATACAGTCCTCAAATTACATTCATCCCTTTGAAGGCAACCCTGAGTCTGATGTGGGCTGCGGTGAAAACGAGTCTGACACCCCTGATCTGGGTGACTCAAAACCCGTGGTCTTACCTAGCATAAATCAACCTAATGGTCTCCGATCTATGTCATCAGACAAGACCTCTCCTTCGCCCTCCAGGCTGACGCTAAGCTGATTATGTGACACCTCTACCGGACATCACACATGCAGGACAAAGTGGAGTTCCTCGTATTAATGTCTTCCTTCTCTAGACCTTCTACCACTCTTTCTCATCTCAGTGATACACTCGAATCCATAAACCTTTGACTCCTCTTTCTCTCTTACCTCTCAAATCCCACTCGACAAAGGTTCTGAATCCAACTACTTGCACTGCCTGCAGTACCACCCAGTTCAGGCTACTGTCCTCTCTCGTCTTCTCTGATTCCCTCTCCACGGAGCAGCCAGTACGCTAATTCAGAAACAAATCACACTACACACTGGCTAACAGCCATTCAACAGCCTTTCAAGGAACTTCAAATAAAAACCAAACCTCTTGCCCTAGCTTGCAGAGCCCTTGGGGACTTGGACCCCTGCCTATCTTTCTAATCTCATCTCGAATCACTTTTCTGCTGCACCTGCCAACCAACCGCAGGAGCCTCGTCTGTCCTATAAAGGTCAGAGTTCACTCTCACCTTCTCTCTGCCCACAGGCTCCTTCCTCTGCACATCAATGGCTGGTTCCTGTGGCTACTCAGCAATCAGAGAGCCTTCTGTAGCCAAACCAATCTAACAAAGACACCCTATCATTTACAACCTCCTTAATTCAATGTTCTCTACATCATGTATCACTAACTGTTCATTAAATTATTTATTTTCTGTCTCCATCCACAAGAATCAAAGATCCATGAGCTGATGAACTCTGTCACAATCGTGGCTCTAACCCCATGACTTTGGACATTGCTTAGCACATAGTAGGTACTCAATAAAGTGTTTATTGAATGAATGAATAAATGAAAAAATTTATTTAAACATAAGCTAAACTCTATGAACTACATGGCATTGTTTTTTTCCTTTTTAAAGAAAGTTGTCATATACTAAAAGAGCTCAATTAAACTTACTAATTTTTGACAACTTTGTTAAAATTTTAGTCAGTAAAGAATATTAGAATATTACATCACAATGTTTAAAGTTTTCCAGAAGTTACAGTGCATCAAAATCTTACATGATATTAATTATACTTTCTAAATTGTAGTTTCAATAATTACTAGCAATGCAGACACCCCACACCTCAGTGTCTCCACATCACCTCAAACAGCATAGCTCACACACTGTCACGGCCCGCTATGGCTTTGTCTCCCCACGTTCTGGACTCCTTCCTGTTCTTACCAGCACAGGTCAGACTTTTCATCACATTATACTTAAGATGACAGGGAGCCCTGGCTAATGTGGCTCAGTGGATTGAGCGCCTGCCTAAGAACCAAAGGGTCACCGGTTGGATTCCCAGTCAGAGCACATGCCTGGGTTGTGGGCTAGGTCTCCAGTAGGGGGTGTGTGAGAGGCAACAACACAAGGATCTTTCTCTCCTTCTCCCTCCCTTCCTCTCCATAAAAATAAATAAATAAACTCTTAAAATAAAATAAAACATCAAAAATTGGTGAATTAAAAAAATGACAGTGACACTCATCCTTCTGGCTTTTTCACTCCAATTTGGTTCCCAACACTTAAGTCCAGTTTCTAAAACAACATTTTATTTAGGGCTCTCCCCTGTCCAAAAAAAAGAAAATCCTCACATTTCACTAACTCGTCTCACATAGACCTGGTGCTCCAGGTTAAACAACGGCCCTTGAAATTCCCAGCAGGGAACTCAGTGGCTGCCAACCCCCGGGTCGGAGATGGTGGGTTATAAGGAGGAAGCTGTGGAAGAACCACACAGTCCACAGGCACTGAGTCATGTACATATCTAGATGTGTGCATGTGTGTATACATCCATAAAAATATATATTTATAATTGCATATGCTCTTTTAAATGTATTAATCAAATAAAATATTGTATTTAAATACATAGTACTGTTTCTGCATTTATATTAGTATCCTAGTCATGTTCCATTTTTTCAATATGGAACCATATATATAATTACTATATATTAGATACCAAATATATAACTACTATAATGTTCAAGTCTTATAACATCAATAGTTTTTTGATGTTAAAAGGGGCCTCCATGTTGTAAGAAGTTCTAGTTCATGAATGAATTTATAATACAAATTCTATGCTGCCAACCCACGTGCCTCCCACTCCAAGCAACACCAACACATACTGCCTTTAGATAGCTCCCTTAAAAAAGCAATCTGATCATCAGTCCATTACACACTGTAAACATTAACGGGCCATCAATTTTATCAAACTAAGGTAAATAAATTTTATACTTTAACTCAACTTGCTCTTGTCTTATGCACCAAATGTTAAGAAAGTATTAAAGATATTCCTAAAAGTCTCTATACTTTACACTGACAGAACTGGAAATTGCTAATACTATTCTTATTAGCACTGGATGGAAAATCCCTTGAGAGTATCTCTACACCAAAAATGGACAAAAACCTTTAAACATGAAATGCAAACTTCAGTGCACAGGGCTCACCATTCCTCATGTGCAGGTGTTGGGGGAAGCCATCTTCATGCCGTCTGTTACCCTAACATCGATTTTAAACTGTTTAACTTACTGCTCATTAACTTACTATGAACATCATGTTACCTGCAATAACAGCGGGAGACACTCAATGCAAGCAGTCAACTCCTTGAGTAAGTAGTACTAAAATATAATATATTTAATGGATATAAAAAGTTCATAGTTTTAAAAACATATCTCAAAAGTTGATTCCGCTCAAAATTTCTTGGAAAAGTGATTAATTATCCTTAGAAAACTAACTTCAACCTTAAAAGTGCGTATCACATAGCAAGTTCTGCATTTGCAAGAAGTGAGCCTATTACTGGAAACAACCTAAGTGCCCATCTACAAATGAGTGGATCAAGAAACTATGGTACATTTACACAATGGAATTCTACGCGGCAGAGAGGAAGAAGGAGCTTATACCCTTTGCAACAGCATGGATGGAACTGGAGAGCATTATGCTAAGTGAAGTAACCCAGGTGGTGAGAGACAAATACCATATGATCTCACCTTTAACTGGAACATAATCAACAAAAGCAAAAAGCAAGCAAAACTTAACCAGAGATATTGAAATTAAGAACAATCTAACAATAGCTGGGGGGAAGGGGGGAGGGGACAATGGAGAGAAGGGTTTTCAGGAACCACTATAGAGGACACATGGACAGAACCAAGGGTGGGGAGGGAGGCAGGGAAGGGAGGTGGGATTGGAGGGGGAGGGGAGAGGAGAGTATGCAGACAACTGTAATTGAACAACAAAAAAGTAAAATTAAAAAAAAAAGAAGTGAGCCTATTACTAAATTTCCATGTTTGCACAAAGAGAACTCAATGCATCGAGGTTTTGTCCTCTTCTGAGGGGCTGGCCTGCCCACTATGTGGCTGTGATAAATATGCTTTCTGCAGAGCCGTGGTTCACTAAACTCCCAAAACCAGCCCCACTTGTTTTCCTGGGTTTGACTTAGGCAAAACCCCAAACCCTACCTTGGAGTGAGGTGACCTTCCCGTAGACTCCCCTGGATGCACTCCTGAGGTGTGAATAAATGGTTACTTCCTGTCTTCTCACCAGACTGAAAACTCAGCAGCAGCAGGGATCACCCACTAACCACCACTTGACCCTGGAGGCTAAAACTTACTAAATGCTCAATAAATACTTGTTGAATTAATGAAATCGCACTTCAAATATTCACAGAACATATATTAAATTAGAGAGAGAAAAAGAGAGGGACACCTTCTCTAACTAAATAAACCAGTAAATTTTCTAACTAAAACCAGTAAATTTTCAAACTATCCCAAACTGTTACCTCTAAGAATGTAACATCTACCACACCACTTATAGGTTACCTTGACTCTTAATAAAAGAAACTCTTCTGTTGGGGACTGATCTGCCTGGCAATGGCAATGGTAGCTCAGCCTTATGGGAAAGTCCATATGCACGTGGTGGCACGCAGGATGCCAAACCCACAGATCGGTTCTCTCTTGGGAAATCAGGCCTGAACAATATATTTAGACTGCTTTGTGACTTGCTCTTGGCTAAAACTCTCTCACCCTGGACTGAGGCAGCAAATGCTTACTGCATATCTTTAAAGTAACTTCCTGAAGTCTGTGCTAATTCTCCCAAGGACTGAAGTGTAACCAGACCAATTACTCTTATCAATCCCTTGCATTTGCAACATTCTTTCCTTGTTAATCCGTAAGAAATAATCTGTAACATCCTTTCTGTTGCTATGTGTAAAAAGTAATTACCTAAAGTAAACCTAAGTACGATGAATGAAAACCTTCTTTGATGTATGCCATGAGAAAGCCAATAAAAGCCTGTCAAGGCAAGCATCAGTGCGCTCTCCTCTTGAGAGAGTGGCCGTGCAGTCCCCTTTTTTCTCCACAGGATTTACGTAGTCCCTGTGCATTTATTTACAAATCAGCCACAGGATACAGATTCTGCAGGACAGAATCCATGACACTCTTCTGTTGATCTACCCAAACTCATTTTTAGAAATCTTCACATTTAATTATCTGTGGTAATGGAAAACAACAGATCAGCATCCTAATCAGCAATAATAGAAATAATAATTAAGAGTCAAAACCACTGGTTGCATTTACAAAGAACACTGTTCAAAGCACTCTTTCCTTATTTCACACAATCATTATAATGATGCCACCAGGTGAGGACAATTACCTTTACACACAACAGGTGAAGTCACTGAGAAGTGGGCACTATGCTCACAGGGGGACATGGCTATGTCTGTTCTACGTGTCACATGGGCATAAACACCATTTTGCTATTTTTAATGCTAATAAATTGATTCTCTTTGCCAAACAAGGCGAACTCAAAACTGTACTCCGTTTTTATGGAATCTATTTATAGAATCTATTTTCTATTACTTTCATTATTTTATTGTCCTCTAAATTAATTTTTTAATAGCTATAATGCTAGCAAACAGAGACTGCACACACAGGATTACACAGTTCTGAAACATTATGTTCAGGATAGCAGATGCTAAAATGTTGTTTCCCTTTCCCAAACATTGGCCTAACACTGACCACACATACTCAGTAACGAGGGCATCGTTCTCTACAAATCACCCACAGCTTTGTATACCCTTGGGTACAACCAGCTTGTGTCACAATTCCCATTATTATAAATGCATTTGCCCAAAGAACCCACTCTTTCTCATTGTTTTTCCCTCATGTCTACTAGTAAAACTGACATTTTCACGAAAGGTTTCATACATCCTCTGTTACATTTGATTACATGTGTCTCATTGTTTCTGCTGTTATTGTGAATAACGTTTCTCTACTAAATTTTCATTGCAAGAACACAGGAATGTTATTGCATATTAATCCTATACTCCCAGCTAGTTTGCACAACCATCTTCTTAGTCCCAATCATTAATCCATGGATGCTCCCAGAAGGCCATGCTGCCCACACACACGGACAATTCGGGTCCCTTCCCAGTCTCACCCCAACACTGCCACTAACCATCGCTACAACTTTGAGCGAGTCACCAGGATTCACTTTGTTCCTTTTACATTCTGTCCTGCCCTTTACTCAATGCGGTTCCTTTTGCCCATGCCCTTCTGCATGGCAGTTTCAGCGCATGTGGCAGAAGCACATACTAATGATGTGACACACATGTGATCCCTCAAACCTCCTGGCTCCCGATCAGACCATTAGCTCTGAGCAAGTGGCTGTAAGAGAGAAGACATTTGCTTCCTTGGGAGAAAAGCACCAAAAACGGAAGTTAGTTCTTCATGTTCTCTTCTTGCCCGGCCATGGTAATTAAAGCCACTCCAGATGTAGCGCATTAGTCCCGGGATTGCTTAGTGACCATCTGGAGCAGAGCCCCCTAACCAGCATTGGACATATAGCATGTACATGAATACAGAAAGCCACTGAGACTTGTGGGTTCAGATTTTCTCTTACACAGCATAACTTTGCCTATCTTGATGAACCCAGGATGGCAAATCAGTTTCACTGCAGGTGCAACTGATTGGTAGCACCTACTTGGAGCAGCGTATTTTAAAATACTGAGTGGCTGAGTCTGAGAAAATTAGAAAGGAATGCCACACACAGTCAACACTGCCATAAATCTGGGAGACAGGGGGTATCCTGATCATGTATTTTATGCAAATTGAGATTCCTGAACTAAAAGGTTGTAAACTGTAGTTACTAGTGGCCTGAACAGTAATTGCAAACTGTAGCTGGCTGTGCTCCTAACTGCCATCTTGTTCTTGACTACACACATCCTGAGCTCCTCTCACTCCTGTATTCCTGTTCGTGGAGTTCATCATCTGGCCCCAACACTGCACCCTGAGTTACAGTAATTTCCAGGAAAGCAACTTCCATGGCAGGCTTTTAAGGCATAACCTTGAAAAATGTAAATCCAACGAGATAAAAAATTATTATTTACAACATCAAAACTCCCCAGATTAATTCCTTGAGTGTTTACTGTTTATTTTTTAAAAGATTCTGGCTACAAATCCAGCATTGTTTTCCATAGCTACATTCTAATGGGAAACTTAGAAAACAGTGTGAAAGTACCGCAATAAACACCCATGTTTCAACACCCATCTAAAGCCTAAATTATTGCATGCCCTGTGGAAGCCAACCCAGTACCCAGTCCTGGGCCATTCTGCTCGTTCCCCTGAAGAGCTGGTAACTGTTCTGCTCAATTTAGTATTTACTATTCAAGTGCATTTTTTTCAGAATTTTACTACATATTTTCTATACTCTAATATTAATTCCACAATTATTCACATTGTAATATGATATAAATGGCATCATACTATATATGTCATCTCTATTTTGATATTTTATTTTTGCTCAATATTATGTTCTTAAAATGTTTTCTTTTTCATATGTATGGTTATAGTTTCACTGTGTGCAGTGTCACATTGCTTCAATGTTCTACAATTTGATTATCAATTTTCCCACCGAAAATATTTAGGATCTTTTTATGTTTTTAAAATAGACTTTACTCTTTAGAACAGTTTTAGGTTCACAGCAAAGTGGAACCAAAAGTATAGAGAGTGTCCGAATATCTACCCCCCATCCACACACACATACACACACAGTGTCCTCACACCAATGGGACATTTGTTACAGTCAGGGAACCTGCACTGACACATCTTGTCACCCAAGCACATCCTTTACCTTAGATTCACTCCTAGCGCTGTACATTCTATGGGCTCTGACAAACATGTAAGTACAGGTGTCCACTGCAGTATCACTGAGTCTCCTCACTGCCTTAAAAACCCTCTGCGCTCTACGTGCTCATCCCTTCCTCCCCCTGCCCCTGGCAGCCACCGATCTTTTACTGTCTCCACAGTTCTGCCTTTTCCAAAATGTCCTATAGTTGACATCATACAGTGTATAGCCTGTTCAGATTGGTTTCTTTCTCTTAGTAGCTGCATTTAAGATCCCCCCATGCCTTTTCATGGCTTAATTGGTCACTTCTTTTTAGCCCTGCATAATATTCATGGTCTGCATGAACCCCAGCTTATTAATCCATCACCTACTGAAGGGCATCTGGTTGCTTCCAGGTTTGGGCGATTACCAATAAAGCCGCTGTAAACAGCTGCATGTATTCTGCAGGCATCTAAATTTTTAGCTCATTGGTTAAATACCTTGGAGCACAATTGCTGGATTGTACCATCTAGTTTTGTAAGAAACCACTGAACTGTCTTCCAAAAAGACTGCATCACTCTCTATCCTTACCTACAATGAATCAGAGTTCCTGTGAATCACATCCTCGCCAGCATTTGGTGTTGTTAGGGTTTTGGGCTTTGCAGTTCCCACAGGTATGTAGCAGTTTTTGCTTTTGCTGTTACAAAACTGTCAAAATGTGTATGTATGTACCATATTTTGCCACATATAATGTGCACATTTTTGCCCAAATTTTTGAGGGAAAAATAAGGATGTGCATTACACCTGGGTAGTACTACTTCCATATCTATATAAATATTAATTCTTCTATTTATGCTTGTGCTTTAAAATAGTTAAAAACTCTACAGAGCAACAATGATATCCATATGCAAAATAATACCCTAGAATATGATAATAGGTTTTATTTCTAAATATAAATAAGTAATTGAATTAAAAATTGAGTTAAAAAATTAAAATGAAAGATTTTTTCCCTGAAAGTTTAGGCCCAAAATATGAGTGTACATTATACGCAGCAAAATACAGTACCCCAAGTGCAAGAGTTGGTCTAGGCTAGGCATATTTCTTGGAGTGAATTTGCTAGGTCCCAGATATTACATCTTAAACATTGTTAGCTATAATCATATTGCTCTCCAAAATGGTGCATCAGTTTATAGTCTGAACATAAATGCATGAAAATCTCCACTGGTTCATATCTTCACCACCATTTGACTGCTGAATTCATCAACTTCTGCCAATCCATGCACAAGAATTAGATTGTGACTTTAAGATGCATATCCCTTATTACAAAGGATGTTGAGCATCTTTCTGAAAATCTGGAAGCCATTGAGTTTCCTTTGAACTACACTTCTTCCAATCTTCTGAATATTTATATATTTGGATAATCTTTCTTCCTTATTTGTTGGTAGTTCTTCATACAGTCTGGATAGTAACATTTTGTCAATTTTTTAGGCTAAAAATTCTTTTACGTTAAAAATGTCTTCTCTCAACCTGAGGCTTGTTTTTTTTAAATTTTCATTTTTATGGTATGTATTTGTAGATATCCAGAAGTCTTTTATTTTAACATTGTAAGACATTTATTTATTTTGCCTACTCATTTGGATTTTGGATTTTTAAAAAATCAGCTTTATTTATATATAATTTAGTGCTACAAAACTCACCACTTACACATATACAACTTAATGACTTTTAACACAATCATAAACTAGAACATTCCCTTCTATTTTACAGAATGAAAACATTCGCTAGTCTCTGCCATAAATCCCCACCTCCTTCCCCAGCCAGGGGCAGCCACTGACCGGCTCTGTTGCTGCAGCTTTGTCTTTCTACAATTTCTCATGCACAGACTCACTCAGCAAGTAGTCTCTGACTGTCTTGCTTCTGTCACTTCACTTAGTGCTCTTGAGCCGCATCTACGCTGTTGCACAGATTAACAGCTTGTTCTCTTCATTGGTAAACAGTGTCCCTTTATCAATTGATGGAATTTGAGTTCTTGCCAGTTTCAGGCTATTATGAGTAAAACTGCTCCAAACATGCGACCAAAACTTTGTGCAGACACACGTGTACATGACTCGTGGATACATACCTGGGAGTGGGCCAGGGTATTAGATCCATGGTTTATGTTTAACTTTGTTGCAGGCAACTCCTTTCCACAGCGACCAGACCCTCTCCCATTGCCGTTGGCATGATGGCGTGTGGCTGCTCTTGGCATTGTCAACACTTGGTGTTCTGAGCCTTTAATCTCAGGCATTGTGGGGGCGAGCAGTGTGTTTCTTTCGCTGCTGTTTTAACACGCGTTGCCCTCACAATTAACGATCTATTCAGGTGCTATTTACCTCCTTCACTAAACATTTTTCATTCTCAGTGCACTGAAGCCATCTCTGGGAGCTCTCCGAAGGCCGTTCTCAGGTCCCCTCACCCTTCCCACTCCCCAGCCCTCCGGCCCCTGCTGCACATGTGCTGCTGCCCACTGCTGGGCCCTGCCAATGCCTCGCTCCTCACCTGGCCTTTCTGACTTTCAATGAGCCTGGCCTCCCCCGAGCACTATCCTTGTTCCCACCTTTAGCCACCCGAGCCACCTTCAAGTTCAGGACACAGCCCACTCACAACTCTCCCTTTTTGCACAGGACACAAGCACAGTGCTCACAGTCCAACCTCGACACCTGCTCCACAGCCCACCTCCAGTCCACTCAGCTCTGAAGGCCCTCCAGCCACCCCTTCCGAGTGGCCATGCCCTAGCCCTTCTTGGAGATGCACCCTCCCTTGAGCACTGAATGATCCGCTGCTAGACGTGATTACGTCACATCTAGTACTGGCCTCTGGCTTTTCCATGTTCCTTTTCTCTCCACTGTAAGCTTGATTCTAAGGTTTTCAAGAAAGAAGTTTTTAGTAGTAAAATGCATGTTAAGCATTGTGTAAGTAATGCTGCCTGATCAATAATTTAATTTAAACAAAATAAATAGAAATATAAAGTTCTTTATTACTTAACTGTAAGGAGGAGGTTACAGTGGCAAAAAAATCTGAGCATTTTATTCTGCATCAACTTTGTCAATAGTTATTCATAGCTTTAAATTATTTTTCAGTAAAGCATGTGAATCTTTAAATTATGTATGCGCATACTAACCAAAATTTTTCCTTTACATAAAGTAGTAAGTTGATTATAACTGAAAATGCAGTGTAGCAAGGCTGTTATCCATCTACATAGAATTATTATAGTCACAAATATGAATATTTATTCCAGTAATTTAAAGACATTAAATTAATTCCTTGAAGCAGGAACACTGTGCAGTGTTTAGAAAGTAAAATGGGATTTTAAAAAGCCAAATGAATTGGTTAACTGTCAAACTAGATATACCAATATTAAGTAATGTCCAAAGAAGAAAAACCAGTTAAAATCAACCAACATTTATTGTTTACCTACTTCCTTCAAAAATGCATCGCATACCCTAGATATTAGGTGAATGAGATGCTATCTCTGCCAGCAGGTGGGCCGATGACTATTATTTCATACCAATCCCAGAAAGTAAACCTAAAGGGACAAGCAGTTCTGCACCAAGAAGCGCTGTATAAAAATTCATTCTGAATGACAGAAAAATGGAGGGAGTGGGGGAGGGAGGCAGAAAGCAAAAGCTAGGGAGACGAAGCTGCTTTTGCAGGCAGAAGAGGGATGCACAGAACACAGGAGGCTTCACTGAGGAGGCGCAGGGCCAGCAGCCTGGGGTGCAAACAGGCTTCCTTCAGGGAAGGCTGTGCAAGGGTGTTCTAGGGGCAGAGAGAACAGAGCACATGCAAAAGCGTGTGTCTTACAGTCAAGTCAATTGGCAAGACTGTTTGTACCTCCAGAGAAGCTTCCTCACGTCCAAATGTGTAAATTAGCAAGTGCTGACAAAGAGCTGCTCCTTGCCCAAACTCTAGCCAGGCGCCTCTGAACCCTCTTCTCAACAAGGCCTCCACCTCAGTATATAAAAGTGACAAACTCAACACCAATGACTTTGTCCGTCCTTTCCCTGTCACTAAGAGACATGAACACTCACAGAGTTTCCAACAGCTCGAGGCCACATCCCTGGGGTGACCCCGGCCCCCTGAGAGTGCCTGTCTGAGAAAGCTCAAGGCTGCCAGGGAATTTAGTGTTTGCTTAGTCAGCTCCGATGACAGTCCCCTGCCCACCCTTTCTTAAACCAAGTCCTAAAGCAGCCTTACAATCATGAATCCTTCTCTGTTCCTTTGAGATGTGCCTGTACCCCCCACAATTCAAAAGAGTCTTTCTCAAGGACCTGAAACCCATCCTTAGAAATGTCATCATCGGGAAGGGTGGGGCCACTGTCCTCCAGTTTTCTGGGAAGAAAAATCCTAAGTTCTGTGGCTGCCACTGGCCCAGTCCCACTCACAGTGACTGACCCTAGCTCACGTTGCCTTCCCCGATGCTACGGGGCCCCTGCTCCCCAACCCCTCATTCTCCCTTTATAAGGCCCGGTCACCACTGTACAAATCAAAGTAGAGTTCACTTCACTCTGGACTCTTCCCTGTTGCAGATGCAAATCTGTCCCGACCACTTTAACCAGCGTCCAGCTTGTTTATCTTGGCTAGCAGAACACAAAACAATGCCACCCACTGCTCTCCAGCTTTCAGGCGCTCTCTATCCCTTTCAAACACACCTGTGCTGGCTCCCTGGCATGGGAGGGCCTGCCCTGCCCCCACCCAGCAGGACACCTGGGCACCCCAGTGATGGGCAAATGCTTCTCTGGTTCCTTTGTCCTCGCCCTCCTTACGAAACGCTTCCTTACACATCACACTTGTGTATCTATATATTTTTACTCGTTTATTCTCTCAGACACATCCACTGACTTATTAATGACCATCTCTCAAGGAGCCTCACTCACATGCCATGCCCCATCGAACTTCACCAACAGCTCCAGCCACCTAACCCACAGGAAGGCCTACCGGGTTGGCTCTGGCTTCTCCTTTAAGAATGTAACATCTTTCATGTACTCTACAGGGACAGACACGCCCTACCATCTGGCCCACTGCCTGGTTCTGTACAGCCCACGGACTAGAACTGGCAGTTAGATTTTTTAATGGGTGAAGAAAAATCACAGGAAGAATAAATTAAATTTTATGACACATAAAGTCAAAAATTCAAATTTCAGCATCCATAAATAGTTTTGGGGAACACAGCCATGCTCACTGGCCTGCCTACCATCTGGCTGTTTTCATATCAATGTCAATGTCAGATGTGAGTAGTTGTAACAGAAAACGTATGGCCCAGGAAGCCTGAAGTACTTATTGTTTGGCTTTCTACAGGAGGAGCATGCCCACCCCTGTGCAGACCACCTTGTGCTGCAGCCACATGCACTCAGCGATGGCTAATCCCACCCTCAGACTGGGAGGCAGGAGGGGGAGCAGGCCCCACTGCACCGCTCAGTGCCCAGGTACCCACTCAGTTCAGTCAGAGCATCGGAAGGGCACCTCCTCCCCACACCTGGACCTGCTCTCTATCATCACAGTAAATATTCCAGAGTCAAATCTCAGTTCCCACCCGCTCTTCCTCCAATGCCCTCACCTCTGCATATGCCCTCAGGACTTATCCATGAGGACTCCATCTCCCAGAATGCAATGGGCCCTCACCAACCCAGCCTCTGATTCCCAGGCTGCTGACTGACTAGGGCTGGGGCAGGGAGGGGGGTGGGGAGCGGAGGGTGCAGTCTGAGCCAGGTGACAGAGTGGCAGAAAGTACCAGGACACTACGGCTCACTTTGCTGCCAGAGGAAGGCGGGTGACCTTCATTGGCGTCTGCCAGTCCTTCCTCAGTGTTTGAGGAAAACCTGGTAAATTCCAGGAAGGTCTTTCTCTCACTGGCTCCATCTACCTGACAATCAAATTTCAGATCACATTGTTTTTCAGTCTTCATTTCAGTGTTTCAAGTTTTCATTGCACGTCAAGGAAACACAATGGGAAATCCAAAGCTCATCTTTCACAATAGTGAGAATTCTTTTAACCCTTTAAAATATTCCGAGAATGAGTCTTTAGCACACACGACAATGTATAGAAGCTCTATTATTCTGGAAGTCTACAAAATGCTCCCTACCTTGGGGATTCCAACTATGTCACCCTTGTCCTGTGTCACCAACCCTGTCCTGACTGGGGAACAGCACCAGTGCAGATTTAACACTGAGAAGAACTATTTCCACACAACATATAAGTTATAATTTAACAACACAGTTCCCTTCTGGCCAATAGAATAATCTGGCAAAGATTGTTAGACACTTCCTTATAAGTCTTGTGTTCTACCAGGATGTTATGCATGCAATCATTTATTCTTAACACACTGCACACTCACTCATCATTAGGGTATTTCCTTTCTGCCACACCTCCCACCCACTTTGTCTTCCTCTTAAAGTATTGGCAAAGAAATTATTAACAAAAGCACGCCAATTTGGGGAAACAAATAGGGCTATTGATCATTTCTGGTTTTTTTCCTCCAATCACACTAGTCTTTCCTTTTCCTCCCTGTTGCCCCCCAAAAATTCTTTAAAAGTCATAACAAAGTAAACAGAACAACAAAAATGGTAATAATTTTATTTTATTACTTGAATTAATTTTTAGGGGAAACACACTGAGAAACGAGTGTCTGCTATTTAGAATGTTTCATAAACTCTATTTTAAAAATGATTCATATCACCCAGCATTTATCTTATACTGACATTTTTATTATTCAAAAATTCTCAGTTGAATAAGAAGGGCAGTTCATCTGGAATATCACAACTATTATGCATCATTAATACCCTAATGCATTATTTATGGTGGTGAGTAATACCCTGCCATGAGAAGTCACTGAGGATGAAATATTGCTCTATCATGTTCCATTATGGGAGGAAATACTTTTAATTACAGTCGTGCCACCGAAGCTGGGGAAACGGGAAGAGTCTGGAGAGAGCTCTGGCCCAGGCTCACCTTCCTGTCGGGGAGCCTGATGACACCCAGTCTTGCTTTACATGTATGGTGGACACGAGCCATCTTGGACACACAGGTCCATCGAAGCATCTGGCTGAAACGAACCCTAAAGACCTTCTTACCTGCTCTGCCCTGTGTCTGCACAGAGAAACACCAGGAAACGACTCTTGCAGTGTTTGGGTCATTAAACAAGAGTCCTTTTATTTCCAAAGAATTGTCTGTTTCAAGGGACCACATTACGACTGTCGACAAATGATTTGCCTAAGACTATTATTGGTCCCCTTCCACGTTCATGTAAACTTGACTTTGTGTGTGTGCACCAAGTGTCATTCCATGTGTGTAAGTGTTTCAGTACACCTTCCCATGGGTCCGCATACATGAAGGCTACTCTTACTCCGACCATATAACCAGCTACTTAGTGGATTTCTCTTACAAATCCATTTTTGCAGTAGTTTCCATGGACTCTTTTGGGATTCTTAGATATATAATCAAATCATCTGCAAGTGGGGATAGTTTAACTCTTCATATCCAAACTAAGTCTCCATGTCTAACTACATCTGCTCCTACCTCCAGTACACACGTGCACGGCAGAGACATCAAACATCCTTCGTTAAGTTACACCTAATGCTCACCAGCTTTGTGCCCTGTAAACAGGGGCTGAATTTCGAACTAAAGTGTGTGTGTGTATGTATAAAATAATGTTAAGAAACTATCACTCAATTCCTATTTTATTATTGGTTTGAAACAAAGAGGTTTTGAACTTTGTCAGGTGATTTGTCCTTGTCATCAGGGGTGTCCAACTGATTTCTCCCCTCAGCCCTACTAATGTGAAACTTTGTATCAGTAGAGTTTTTGCTATTGAGCCACTCAGATGTCTGATATAAACCACATGTGGTCATCATGTATATTTTATGTTTTAATGCAACATTGGATTTTTAAAAGTATTTTATTTCAGATTTCTGTATCAATATTCTTAAGTGAAATTGATCTATAATTTTCCAAAGTAATTTTTTCATATTTTCTAATCCATTACAAAACACTCTCTCAATGAAATGAAATTTGGGACTTTTCTTCTTTTGCTATTCTTTGATATAATTAAAGCAGCCTTGTTAAATAACTAGGAGTTATCTGACCCTGCATTTCTTCTGAAGAAATTCTTTTACTACTTTACTTATTTTCTGATAATTACTCTATTTAGATTTTCTGCAGTAAACTTATTTTCTCTGAAAAATGATACATTTCATTAAGCTTTTCAAATCTACTTGCATATAATTGAGCAAATGTTCCCTTAAAAATTAATTTCCTCTATTTTGATCATTATCCCTCTCCTGCCTTTATATTAATTCAAATATTTGAGTATTGGTACTTTCTCCCTTTTTCTTGATTAATTATGGCTTGACTATTGATTTTTTCCAAAGAAACAAATTTTTAATTAACTCATTACTTTCCTTTTTATCTTTATTAATTCTATCCTGTTGCTTTCTTTTGATTACTTTGTTTTTCTTTTTCTAAGTTTTTATCTGGTTGTTTAACTAATTTATTTTTATTTTCACCCAAGAACATGCTTATTGATTTTAGAGAGAGGGGAAGGGAGGGAAAGAGGGAGAGAAACATTGATGTGAGAAAGAAACACCAATCGTTTGCCTCCTGCATGTGCCCCAACTGGGGACTGAACCCACAACCCAGGCTTGTGCCCTGACGGGGAATCAAACCCACAACCTTTTGGTTTACAGGATGACATTCCAACTGACTGAGCCATACCAGCCAGGGATAATTAATTTCTTTTTAAACTTTTATTAATTTATCCATTTAATGATAAAAATTTTACTCTGAAAATTTCCTTAGTTATATCCCACATATTCTAAAAGATCGTGTATTCATTTTAACTATGTTCAAGAAATTCTTCAATTTATTTCAAAGATTTTTTTTTTTTAAATTTTAGAGAGAGGGGAAGGGAAGGAGACAGAGAGGGAGAGAAACAGCAATGTATGGTTGCCTCTCACATGGCCCTCACTGGGGACCCGGCCCGCAACCCAGGCATGTGCCCTGACGGGGAATCGAACCGGGACCGTCTGGTTTCCAGCCCGCGCTCAATCCACTGAGCTACACCAGTCAGGGCCCAATTTATTTTATATTTCTCATTTAACCCAATATTTATTTGATAGTGTGCATTTTCATTTCAGCTAGAAGGAACTTTTGTGTCTGGCCTTTTTTTGAAAAACTGATTTCTGGTTTTATTCCATTGTAGTCAGGTGTATAGTATCCCTTCTCTTTGGAATTTCCTGAGGTTTTTTTTGTGGCCTAAAATATGGTCAACATTATTTAATGTTGCATATGAAGCTCTGAAAATGTATAGCTTCTTTTAGATTTTAACAGAGGTCAAGATCATCAACCTTTTATGCTAAATACTTCCCTTATTTTTTCCAGTTGAAGTGTGCTCTTCCTCCTATGTATGCAACATACACACTAAAGAGAGATTCAAGTAAGGGGCAGAACCACGTGTATGGGCAGTCAGACACAGCAGGGAGCAGAGGAAGTGGGGAGGAATGCTGTCATGGCTTCAGACGAGGTGAGAGGTCAGTGTTGGTTCTGTAGCTTCCTGGCAGCTTGTTCTGGCCTTCCCCTGGCATTGTTTACATCTACTGGCTCCACCTCCCCCAACTGTGACCTGACCTTTCTCCATGCCTTGTCCCTGGCACCCCTGCTCAGTCCGAACTTGATTCCCAACAACTGCTCCACAGGGTGAGCTTTGTCTACAGGAAACCTTACTTGGCTACTTTCAACAGCCTGCAGGCCAGGACTGCTCCAGGAACAGCCATCCCCGCCGTGCTTCCCGAGCTCCCCAACGTTTTAGGCTGCTCTTTCACGTGGGCCCCATGCTCTTTGGTGAGCACTTGCTGCCAGGATTTGTCCCTCCACTTCCTCCTTGGCACTTGCTGATACCATACGTGGGCTAACTCATCACCTAGTTTGTTTCACAAATTATAATTTCTGTGAATTTGGGGTTTGTCATCTTCATAGCTCTGTTTTTATGCTGAGATTCAAAGAGATTAAAAACTATCCTATCCTGGTAACTTCTCATTTTTCCTTAAGCTTTGAATAATAAGATGGGTCTGGAGGTTCCAGTCAAGGAGGCAGAGAAGGTCAACTTTGTGCTCACCTCCTCCCACTGTCGCATCAAAATTACAGCTAAACTACAAAGTTGGTTAACTTTGAGAACCACCGGAAACCCAGCTGAAGAGAAGTCCTATAGCTTGAAGAAGCAGCAACACAGAGGAAGCCACGTCAAGACTGCTAGGAGAGGCAGCCATGTGAATCAGGCTGGTCCCATGCCCACCTGAGGCAGTTAAAAATTGGGAGGCATATCTCAACTGCCAAAGGTGCACCCTGAAGAATGAGGGGTCCCAGCCCAATGCCAGGCTCCCCAGCCCAGAGCACCAGTGCCTGCAAGAAGAGCTTGCACAACATCTGGCAGTGAAAACCAGCTGGTGTTCCATCCCACCAGGTGAGATGAAGGGCTGCTAGCATCCCAGGCACGTCTCCTAAAGGGCCAGCACACAAACACACTCACTGATGGACAGTCACCTTGGTCTCTAGGAGAAGAACAGGGACTAGGGGGTGTCAGAGACCTACAGGGAGTTGTGTGGCTTCAGAACAAAAGCAAAAGGGACAGCAGCCACTGTCCCTGTGTTGAGCCATCCCCCCACATGGCCAAATCTGAATCTGCAGTGACCTGGTGAACACTACTCAATCCATCCTGGTGATTCCCTGAGACCTTGCCTCACCCAGCCCACCAACAGCTTACGGCTCTTTCAGTGGCTGAGCCTTCTAGGCAGCTGGCTAACAGTGGTAGGTATCAAGGTGGCCTTTTTCAGAGTGGTCACAAGCCTGGTACTGGGGACAGCCAGCCTCAGTTCACAGCACGGCCTCTCTCACACCCCTCCAGGTCTAGCACAGACAGCTATAAACCGCAGACCACTCTGCAGGTTCTACCAGGCAACCCCGGGCTGGTCACAGGCAGTGGCTGATTTTGGCCTGCAGGGAAGTCCCTCCAAAGAGTCTCCAGAACCAATATACCCAGTGGCTGGCTCCAGACCACAGCAGAGCACCACCCAATTAGCTCCCAAGTGGCACATCCCAAGTGTGGTCCTGGCAGGCACCAGAGACCATGGGGTCAAAATTTGTTACATGTGGTCAGCCCCTGGAGAGTAACTCGTGTGCTATCATCATGGCCAATCCTCACAGCCAGTTACTATCCCACCCATGGATGTGCCAATAGAAATAATGGTTCAACTACAACAGGAAGGCTCACACAGCCAACTAAAGGGACACTCCTGGAGCACGTGGCTCAGGTGATCAGGGGGACTGTGCCACTAGACCCCACAGGACACCTACTATATAAGGCTATTCTACCAAGACTGGGAGACATAGCAGCTCTACCTAATGTACAGAAACAAATACAGGGAGGCAGCCAAAATAAGGAGACAAAGAAACATTCCCCAAATGAAATAACAGGAGAAATATTCAGAATAAGAGCTAAATGAAATGGAGGCAAGCAATCTATTGGGTGCAGAGTTCAATACAATGGCTATAAGGATGCTCAAGGAACCTAGGAGAAGAATGGATGAACTCAGAGAATTTAAATTGAAAGATACTAAGCATTAGAAAAGGACACAGAAATCATAAAAAAGTTTCTAAATGAAGACTACAAAACTCAAATAAAGAATATACTAGATGGAATCAACAGCAGATTAAAAGAAGCAGAGAAATGAATTGGTGATTTGGAAGACAAGGTAGCAGAAAATACCCAGTCAGAACAGCAAAAAAGATAAAGAATTCTTAAAAACAAAGATTGTTTAAGGAACTTTTAGGACAACATAAAATGCACCAACATTCACATCATTGAGGTTTCAAAAGAAGAGGGAAAGCAAAGTATTGAGAACCTATTCAAAAAAATAATGACAGAAAACTCCCCTAATTTGGCAAATGAAACACAAATACAAATCAAGGAAGCACAGAGAGTCCCAGACAAGATAAACCCAGAGAAGCCCACACCAAGAACAATATAACTAAAATGGCAAAGGTTAAAAACAGAGAGAGAATCTTAAAAGCAGCAAAGAAAAGCAGTTAGTTACCTACAAGGGAGCTCCTATAAGACTGTCAGCTGATTTTTCAACAGAAACTTTGCAGCCCAGAAAGGACTGGCACAAAATATTCAAAGTGACAAAAAGCAATGACTTGTAAGATTACTCTAAGCAAGGGTTTCATTAAAAATTGAAGGAGAGAGAAAAATGTTTTCCAGACAAGAAAAAAACTAAAGGAATCCATCACCATCAAACTAATATTATAAGAAATGCTACAGGGACTTCTTCCAGAAAAAGAAAAAAAAAACATGAATGTGAATAATAAAATGGTAGTAACTATGTACCTATCAATAATCACTTTAAATGTAAATGGATCAAATATTCCAATCAAGAGATACGGAGTGGCTGAATGGATAAGTAAACAAGACATATACATATGCTATCTAAAAGAGACACACTTTAGATCAAAAAAATGAAAGTAAAGAAATGAAAAAGCTATTTCATACAAATAGAAATGGGGAAAAAATCAGACAAAACAGACTATAAAACAAAGGCTGTGAAAAGAGACAAAGAAGGACACCACATAATGGTAAAGGGAGCAGTCCAATGTGAGAATATCACCCTCACAAACATTTATGCTCCGAACACAGGAGAACCTACATATGTCAAGCAAATGTTGATGGACATCAAAAAAGAGACTGATGGTAATACAGTCACAGTAAGGGACTTTAACATACAGTTGACGTAAGTGGATAGATCTTCCAGAAAGAAAGTCAACAAGAAAACAGCAGCCTTAAATGACACACTGCACCACAGAGACCTGATTGATATTTCCAGAGTGCCCCCAAGCAAGAGAATATACATTCCTTTCAAGTGCACAAAGAACCCGTATTATTTACAACAGCCAAGATAAGGGAGCAACCTAAGTGCTCATCAATGAATTATTGAATAAAGATGATGTAATGAATATATACAACAGAGTATTACTCAGCCACGAAAAAAGATGAAGTATTACCATTTGTGACAGCATGGAAGGACCTAGAGGGTAATATACTAAGTGAAATAAGTCAGTCAGAGAAAGACAAATACCACTGATTGCATTTATATATGGAATCCAAAAAACAAAATAAACAAATAAAATGGAAACAGATTCATAGATGCAAAGAAAAAATTGATAGTTGCAGGATAAGAGGGAGATTTAAGAGCTGCGTGAAAATGGTGAAGGGATTAAGTAAACATTGGTAGTCACAAAACAGTCCCAGGGACATACAGTACATCACAGGAAACATCATCAGTAATACTGTAAGCATATGTATGGCACTGGGTGGGCCCTAAACTTATTAAGGGTATCACTTCATAAATTATATAAATGCTAACCATTTGCTGTATACCTGTATCTAATATAAAATACTGAATAGCAACTACAATTGAGAAATTTTTTTAATAGTAAAAGAAATACCCCAGGTGGATCTGTCTGATCATGACTGGTTCCTAAGAACAAACGTTTCTCAATTCTAAATACAGAAACAAAAAAGGAAATCCACTCCCACAAAGAGCACACAACAGATATGTACAGGAATGAACTACAAATGACTAACGGACACATCATCAGATTTACTGTTTACATTTTCTGCCAGAAAGTCTGTGCTGGAATTATGAACCATTATCTTTCAGACTGAAATCAGCCTGAATAAATATCCTAGGGGCACAAACCAGTCTTCTGATGAGTCCTGCTTTTGATTAAAAGATTCCATAGCTTAAGATATTTCTGGGACCGTTTCCAGGAACAGACACATAATTAGCAGTGACTGACTACTCACAGCCAACAATAATTCTGTTCTCCCAACCTTTATAATAGATGCAGTAGATGCTAATTTGAGGGAGAAAAGGGACATCTCTGATTTTCTACCAATAAAAGTCAAACCCAAGCTTATGTATTTTAAACATTAACTGAAACCTAGAATTACGCTTTGTCATTATAGAAAATTAAGTCTATCCTATAAATAATTGTACTGGCCTAAGATAGTGGTTACCTTTCAAACTGAACAACCTACTAAATTTTAAGTTACTAGTTCAAGGTACTATGCTTGGTACTGAAAAGCAAGAAAATAAATGAGCTATGCTCCAGTCCTCAGAATTGAGAAGCCGGTGCAAGCATCTGAGAGTGCACGTACAGATTATTCTGGAAGAAAAGGTGGTGTGGATATTACCAGAATTAAGCCCAACTGGCAATACAACAGAAGTATAAACAAAGCCTTAGAAACACTGAGAGAACTCAGGGCACTTGGAAAACAGCAACCCAGAAGAGGGACTGTGTGAGACAGGCTTCAAGGGGCCAAAGCACTTGAGCAGGCAGAGAGTCCAGGATGGATACACATCAGGGAGGACAGAGGCAAACGGAGATGTGAGAAAAACTGAGAGGGGGGCCTTCAAGAAATCTGAGTGGAGGGCAGTAAAGGGCGTTTATGTTGTAAGAACTTCAAATAAACAGTTCAGATAGGTTTATTGAACTTCAATTACTCCACAATGTCAATATTTCATCCCACATGAAAGTTTTCAGATAAACCAGAAACGAGTAAGATATGATGACAACAAAAATGGTCAAAGTGCGCAGTTCACAGGAATCAGCAGTAACCACTGGAGAGTCAACTACCAAGAGAGAGTCAGCCACCCCGTGAAGCACTGAGCAGCTGGAATGGATGCCTGCCCCATTCCAGCGTCTTGACCGCCACAGGATGTCAGGAGCATTCATTCTCGATGTTTGAACCAGCGGTTATGGTGTGGGACCGAGAGAGCAGCCAGTGCAGTGTTCAATGTCCTGTGGAAACTCAAAGCCAACTATGGTTCCAGCCGGTATGAAATATCCCAGACCACAGGGCAAGAGGCAAAGAGTAAAGCACACAACATTTTCTTTTCAAGAAGAATACTGTTTTACATGTATGCTCCTGGTGAAAAGTTTATTGATGGACTGTGAATTAAGAAGATTATTTTCACAACTGACACTTATCACAGTGGCTTTTTCAAGAAGGATGCTCAACACTTATCAAATTAAACGTGAATCTAAGCAGGGCCACAAAATGCACCACGTTTTCCCACCCACTATTACATTGTCAATAATGTTACTTGGCATGAAATTATGATGACCAATACACCGAGTACACACCCATTGCTCAGTACTATTTCACAGAATGAGCAAGGGGGTGAGGCATGGAGAGAAGCGTCAGGGATTAGGCCACGTAGGAGGAGCCACTGCTTACTGGGCTGCTCCCAGTCACAGGAGGCATTTCCAGCAGCACACCTGCCCTTTCCTAGTGTCCCGTCTGGGCAGAGGACATGACAGCATGTCACACACTCTCACAGTGACAGGTAAATGAGACCATGCCTGTCACAGGACTCTAAACGAGAAAGCGCTGCGCGAAAGACTAAACTGACTGTTTTGCAGTTGATTTCCTCCCCAACACCTGTCTCCTCTAGTTCCTTCCCAGAGGATGGCTGTGAATGTGGCCCAACACAAAATCGTAAATTTACTTAAAACATTATGAGATTTTTTTGTGATTAGGTGTTTCAACATATTTAATGTGTGGCCCAAAACAACAATTCTTCTTCCAGTGCGGCCCAAAGACGCTGAAAGGTCAACACCTCTGTAAGACAATCTGATCTATCAGCACATCCGCAATGTCCCAAAGCATGTCCCCTATGCCTCATTTTCCCACCAGCCTTGCTTCTGGTCTGAAGGCCACCGCTCCTGCAGGCACTGCCCCTGGCCTCACTGCCCCTGCTGCTCTCTCAGACCCTCCCGTCCACACACACAGCCACAGCAACCCGCTCCACATCTAACCCAAATGCATCACTCCCACTTCCATGGCCTCCCTTCCTTCTAGGGAGAACCTCACCTCCCACCCTGCCAGGCAGGCCCTCCATGGCAGGCCCCTTAGAGACTTCACCTGCCATCAGCAGCCCCTGCAGCTGCCGGGGCTCCCAGCTGCTCCTTGAACACCTAGCAAGCACAGCCCTAACTGGGAGCCCTTCAATCACCTGGTTCCTCTTTCCAGAACAGCCAAGAACTTAATACTGCTTACTCCCTCGTTTCATTCCCTTCTGCTCCATCACCACTGCCACCAGCTGGCCTTCCCTTCCCACCCTCCGTGACAGGGTGCATCCTACCTCAACACTCACACCCTGTTACTCTGCTTTTCTTGTGGCCCTGAGTTCCAAAATCACATCACTTGTTTACTTGTTTACTTGTCCGCTGGAATATAACATCACAGGGCAAGGACTTTACCATTCCTGTGAATAATTACATCTGAGTTATCAGCAAAGAGCAGGGGCTCAACTGAAACTTTGCCTAAGGAATAGCACACACGTTTCATGTCCACTTCAGTTTACATGTCCCAGAAAACAACAGCGTGCCCATCAATAACTCCAACATCATGAGCAAACTGGACTGTGTGAATGGCCTTGCGGCTCAACGTACCTTGGAATTTGAGGTGGACTCCAGGAAACAGAGTCTGTTGCCAAATCCTTCGGCTGCCAAACATAGCTTCTGCTGCTCCTTGTGGGCGGCCGCCGTGCACTGCAGCACCACCTCGTCATCCTGCGGGGACAAGAGGGGACACTGTGAGACTGACAGACAGGACAAGTCTGAACCAGATCTAAAAGAACACACTGGTGCATTTCAAACACCAGAGAAAAATGCTGGAACAACTGTCCAAAAAAAACAAACAAACAAACAAAAAAACCCCACAGAATGGATTCGTAGAGTGCATTTCCTTATGAAAAAAGAAAAGTAATGGGAAGGGGTGGCAGTGAGTGGTTGCTGCCATCCACGGCAATCAACAGTTTTCTCGCTACCAATACTGATCCCCAGAGGCAGCCTGCACGTGAAACACGGACTCCCACATTAGCATTCCTTCACAGTCTCAGTCATCAAAAGCACCAAGGAGTTATCTGACATACTCCTAGGACATTAAGAATCATCCAGAATGGAACAGGTTCTAATAGCCATACACACACGTCATTGCAGAGGTAATGCAGGAACACAGGCAGTAACAGGACTTCTGGGTTTGGAGCGCCAAGAAAAGCCATCTTTGCTACCACACATTGGCACTGATCGTGACTGTAATGATCCTGGTTGCTCAAAAATGTACAGAGAGCCCTGGCCAGTTGGCACAGTAGGATGCAGCATCATCCTTACACCAAAAGGTTGAAGGTTCAATACCCGGCCAGGCCACGTACCTAGTTCGTAGGTTCAGTCCCAGGTCAGGGCACATACGGGAGGCAACCAATCAATGTTTCTCTCTCACATTGATGTTTCTCTGCCTCTGTCTCTTCCTCTCTCTCGAAAATCAATAAACATATCCTCAGGTGAGGATTTTAAAAATGTACAGAGAGAGGATTAGTTCAGTCCTCTGAAATCCAGTTTCCGATCAGTTAATTAGGCCAGATTATAGGAAAACTTTAGCAGGAAGGACAGTAGGTGGTCACAGTCCTGGCAGCCAGAGCAGGGACGCTGGGATTAGCAGCAGCTGCACCCCCATCGCCAGGCCTGCCAAGAGCAGGTCGGGTGACCTCGCCAACACCGACTCTCCAAAACCGTGAGGTGACACAATGCACTTTACATGGCAACTGATGTGCCTGAGGCACTAAATGGACACGAAGTGGGAGACACCACTATCATTTTTTAACAAAGCGTCTCACTTTAACAGATTCTAAGTGGCAAATTCCTAAAAAGTCGAACCATTTATATTTTGATATTTCAACCTCCAAGAAGCAGGATGCTTAACAGGGTAGAGAAAGAACGACTATATTTACTGACTGGAATCGGGGGGAGAGGGACATAGAAGTGCATCCGAGAAGCCCCTCACCGTGGTGGCAGAATGAAGGTGATGAGCTGTGATAAATACTTGCAAGCAGAAAGCAAGCCTCTTTAGTTAACCTGAAGAATATATCCTTTGGAAAAGTGCAGCTCTAATTTGCATTTGAAACCCATATCATGCATTTGCTTTATTTCCCCTATGGCCACAGCAGCACCCAACAGTGAGCTTACAGCACCAGTCACAGGAGAAGCCAAATCTCTCAGCAATTACCTCCCAGCTCTCCCACCAGGTGCTCAATCATTTCCAGTGAACATTCCATTGTTACGTTAAAAAACTCATTCAGTTTAAAAATTGCATTATTTTCACATGATAAGTACAACTGAATATTATTTCATGTTCAGCGAGGATATAATAAAAAATAATGAGGTCGTTTGTTGCAGCGTGATAACAGAGCTGCTTGTGCTGGTGAGCTCCAGGCCTCACCAGGGCCTGGCCTCCTCCCATCTCACCTACTGGGAACCGACTGTGCAAACTACAGTCCCGGACAATACGGTGCCTTTGGATGCTAGAGGCTAGCTTAATACAGTTAATAATAAATACATTAATGTACTAATTAAAGACACTTTGGGAATGAGAATAAGAGACTATCACAAGGTACAAGGATGGGGAGACGAAGTGCACTACTCAAGAAGCCTGGAGAAGAGCAAGGGTGTACTGTATTTACCAAAACTGGAGTGTAGGCCAGTCCTGGATCCATTCACATAATCCTCACACAGCCCTGTAACACAAAGACTGCCCACACACATAGATGAGGAAAACGAGGCCCAGAGGAACTGGCCACTCACAGAAAGCTGACCACACTTCCTTCCAGGCACTGATCGTCAACCTGTTTATCTATTGGGGTGGCCAAAAACTTCGTGTGCTTTTTTGGGTAAGATGGCTCTAGTAGTGCTTAGTGTCTTTAACGTCATTCAAAACAATTTGGTTAGATGGTATTGTGACAGCTGTCATATCGGCGTGCATTTAAAAAACAAGCTATCAAAATTGGTGAATTTTTGTGTAGCCATTTTAATATTGAAAATGGAAAAAATATGCAATATTTTTGGCATATTATGCTGTATTATTTCAAGAAAGGTAAAAATGCAACTGAAATGCAAAAAAGATTTGTACAGTTTATAGAGAAAGTGCTGTGACTGATCAAACATGTCAAAAGTGGTTTGCAAAGTTTCGTGCTAGAGATTTCTCACTGGATGATGCTCCATGGTTGGGCAGACCAGTTGAAGTTGGTAGCAATCAAATTGAGGTATTAACGGAGAACAACTAAGTGTTGCCACATGGGAGATAGCTGACATACAGAAAATGTCCAAATCAATGAAGTTATTGGTGAAAATGAAAAATGTGTCTTCTATTTTACGGAAAAAGCAATACTGACCTATTGGCCAACCCAACGGATCTAAATTCCTCAGCCCTGTGCTGCTCTGAGAGGCTGGGCTGGTTTTTACTGTGTTTGCCACCTAGAGAAACCCTTCTCCATCGCTAATGTGCACCCACCACCTGGGGTCTTGCTAAAAGGCAGATTCTGACCTGTGGGTCTTGGGTGGGCTGAGTCTGCACTTCTAACAGGTGCTCACTATGAGGGAGCCAAGAGGGGACCAGAGAGCATATGGACCCTAGGCAAGATGATAGCCGTCTTTTATGAGAGTTTAGAGCCATCAACAGAGTGAATACTGAAATAAGCCCATGGACCTTGGACAGACAGGAAATGAGAGCATGTAGAGATGCTCAGATACTGCACACCAACCGCATAAGGGAAAGAACAAATGTAATAACATGCTGAACTGCCCTACGAAGTGAATAAGCCAGCTCCCTCGTGCAACGCTTCCCTCAGACTGTGCCCCCACATTGCCCCCACACTGTGCTGGGTGCCTGGACAGGCAGCATTGGGTTCCGGGGAGCAACGCCACGGCTGCCACTTGGACCATGATTTCAGGATGGAACCCAGCCTGGCGCACTTACAGGCATTTCCAGTTTGTCTGGGAGCTGTTTTTATTGACCTTCCAGTAAGCAAAAGGTTCCTTTCACACAGAAAGGAAAATACACTGACCACCGATGGACCAAACCCCAACTCACAAAAGCCTGCCCGCTCCCTTTAATTCACTCCTCATTCATCTCTCAGCGCAATCCCGCTCCAAGCCACTGTGTTCTGAGAACCTTCTGACTATGTATCTGAGAGCTTCTGATAAGTAGCTTTATCTCTTACTATAACCCATGTGCAGTAAATCTGGTTGTTGTCACCAGACACTTATGCGCATAAGGATACAAACTTGGTACACACAGACACACAAACACACAGGCACACATGCAGGATCTGTCCTCTGTTCCCAGAACAAAGATTCAACACCACTGGTGCTGATGGGCTCCAGAGGTGAGCGCTATGCAACCAGGAAACAGGGCAAGTTTATCTTCCTGGGTCATAAGGTCTCTGTTGAATTAGGCTTTACTACCTGGCCCTGAGGCCCAGCCTCCTCTCATTTCCTGTCTTCACATTTCAGTGGCATGTGCCATGGCTGTGCCTAAAGGCCTGAATACACCTGATGACCATCCTAACTGTCTTAACCCACAAAAACTAAAAGTGTCCTTTCGTATACTTTGCTTCTGAGTTTCTACTTCCCCATATACTAGTACCAAGGGCAACACATTTTGATTCAACTCACAAGAAATCATATTCCACAACCAAAATGCTAAAAATGAATTCTGCTTATGTTCTATTGTTTTATTTTTTAAAGTTTCCAAGGCTGTTAATTAACTATGAGTGGCTAGCACAGGGGTGTCCAAGCCAGAGCCTGCAGGCCGCATGCAGCCCAGAATGGCTATGAATGCAGCCCAACACAAAACCGTAAATGTACTTAAAACCTTTTTCCTGCTCATCAGTTTTCGTTACTGTGTATTTAACATGTGGCCCAACACAACTCTTCTTCTTCCAGTGTAGCCCAGAGATGCCAAAAGGATAGCATCTTCTGTTTCTAGAAACACTTGAATTGACACCATCCCTTATTTTAAAAAACAAAGAAACAAAATTAGTAATCTTTCTTTATGCAAATTCTGAACAAATAAATACATTATAAAAAAGAAGTATATTAGAAGAAACTTCATGAGCAATTAGATCAATGGCAGCACTTAAGGGGAGCAACATGCAGCTCAAGGTCACCAGTCCTCTGGCCTCTGTCCCATCAATGCCTTTCACATCCACCCTCACCACCACCCCCTATCTCTCAGCAGACATCTGCAAAACCACTGAGCAGTTTCTGTGCTGCACGCCCTTCCCAGTGGCCTTGCACCTGAGGCCGCACCCTCAACCTGAGTGTACTGCTTCCCCGCTTATAATTTTTTAATGGCTTCTCCCTACTCTAAGGAAAAAGACCCCAAAACCCTTTAGCCTGCAAGGCCCTGCACCGCATGACCAGATGTTGGCCAACCTCCCTTCAGTCCCCTGCTCCTCCAGGCCTGCTGCACCCGTCCCCTCTGGCTAGGACACAATCACCGTTCACATGCCCACTCGAGCATCCTCTCCAAAGGTGAGCTTTCCTGACCTATCAGGCCACCTCGGTGCATTTGCTCTATGCTCCGCAGCACGCTCAGTAAATGATTACTCATAACCCACTTCATAATTACTCATAAGTCCGGGCTGCCATGCTGACAAATAGAGCTGTTTTTTAGAACCGTCAAAGTAAGATCCTATTTCATTCGTGACCAAAGCTGCTACTGTGGAATCCCACTGAGGGGGTTTCCTGGTTGCACACAGCCAGGACACAGGGGAATGTGGGGAAAAAGTCACTGACCCTGTCCAGTGCACTGATGACAGATTCTAATGTATCACAAGTACCCACAGCAGCAACATACAGCCCAACTAAAGCACTGGGAGAAAAGCAGTCCAGTCTCACACTCTCTTCCCATTTCCACATAAACATAACAAAACTTTGATTACATGTCTTTCCATAAACAATCTAAGCAAATCAAACTGTACTCTTGAAAAGTCAAGAAATGCTTTTAGTAACTCTGGTCATTAAAAAGTCCCTCACATCACACCAGGTACCTTATTCACACTTCGCATTATGCTTGTCTTTCAAGACCTTTGATCAGGTCTGCACTTTCGGTAACAGGCCGGGTCCCTCAGTCCTGTCCTGGTCACGTTTCCACCATTGGCTTCAACCATAAGACCACCAAATGCACTGTATCCTATGGCTGTCTGCTGAGCCAACCAGGTTAAACTCTATGGAAACCAGACATTTAACAAATATAAATGCTTTCATTAGAACCTGAGGCAATCATATCACCAGCCAGTTTGGACCACAGAAAATGTTCCATAAATATAAGCTGGGTTGCATTCCTTCTGTTAGATGCTCCTGTATTCTTCTTGCAACCTTACAACCCTTTAGAGCGGATAACTATCACTTGGGGCGGTGGGGGCAGAGCCAGCACGAGCACACTGCGCTCCAGGCAGTTGGCAGAGACAGGGAAGACGTGACTTCTGTAACAGCGGTGCCAGGCCTGCTGCAATAGGACAACGTGGACCATAAATAGCAAACAACCACCTGAACAGCTTCTTTCAAACATTATTCATCGCTGAAGAAATATTTACTGAGGACATCATACATGCTAGGAAATCCTCTCAGTGCTGGAGATAAATTACTGAATAAATCAAAGGACCTGGACTCATTTTCTAGGCTTACACTCTGGCTGGAGAAGAGAGACAATAAACAAAAACATGATAAATTAGTAAATTATATTAAAAGTGAAAAGTTTGATGAAGAAAAATGGAACCACAGGAGGAGGGTCAGAAGCACCACTGGGGTGTGGAGGTTGAAATTCTCGACACTTGGGCCCACAGAGGGGCAACGCCAGAGCAAAGACCTGAGGCAGGGAGAGGTCGGCCATGTGACTGTCTATGGGGGGCAGGAGGGGACACCACCTGTTCAAGAAACAGGGCCATCACAGAGGCTGGAGCAGAGGAGGTCTGGGGAGCATGGTGGCCAGCAGGCTGTAGACCGTGGGGGTGCCGCATCGGGAGGGGCCTCCGGCACAGGGTGACAACTTGGGTTTTACTGAAGGGTCAGGGAGCCACCAGGTCCTATACAAACACAACCCACAGGGAGGTGAGGAAGAAACAGGGAAGACTCATGGGAGTGACTGCAGCCCCTCAGGGCACACGATGCTGACTCAGACCAGGGTAGGGGGCCATGGGGAGATCAAGTTCCAGATGCTCTGCATGCACTGAGTCCTCTTATGTTCCAGGGACTGTGATTAGGGGTCAGAAGTTTATCCCATGCATTCCACCATCGCTTCTAATTTTTTTGCCATATGAACAAATAAAATGTTATCTATATGATTTGTTTTTCTTATAGCAAGTATGTAGTAATCAGAGCAAAGGAGTTGAGACAATTTCAAAAAAAAGGAAACCCTTATTTTTACTCTTACATGAAGTCTGTTATTTATTCACTTAAAAAACTGCAGGCAGCTCTCAACTTGCACATTAGGACAAGACCATAAAAATGACTATGCAAAGCAATCTTTGAGAAAATTGTTTATGATTGTTCTGTGACCTTCAAAACTTTTTGTCCAAACATTTAAAAATTTTGCTTAGTAGCAGTTATAAAAATACAAAAGGCATGAAAAAACATTTCTCCAAAGAGGACATACAGGTGGCCAATAGACATATGAAAAGATGCTCAATGTCACTAATCCTCAGGGAAATGCAAATCAAAACTACAGTGAGGTATCGCCCCACACCTGCCACAATGGCTATAGTCAATAAGCCAACAAACAACAAGAGCTGGTGTGGATGTGGAGAAAAGGGAGAAAAGGGGAACGCTCACGTACTGTTGGTGGAGATGCAGGCTCGTGCAGCCGCTACGGAAAACAGTACAGGAGTTCCTCAAAAAACTACCTCAAAAAGACCTATGCACCCCTATGTTCACTGCAGCACTATTTATACCAAAATATGGAAGCAACCTAGGTGTCCACAGATAAACAGATAAAGAAAATGTGATGTGTGTGGTGGAATATTACACAGCGATGAAAAAGAATGAAATCCTGCCATTTGCGACAGCATAGATGGACCTAGAGGGTATTATGCTAACTGAAATAACAGACAGAGAAAAGGAGATACCATATGATCTCAGTTATATGTGAAATCTACAACAAAATCAAAATGAACAAACGAAACAAAAACAGACTCATAGAAACAGAGACCAAAGGAACAGTTACCGGAAGGAAGGGGGTAGGGGAAGAGTGAAAGGGAAAAAGGAACATAATAATATTGTGATAAGTTGGCATGGTAACAGATGATGGCTAGAATTAGTGGAGTGATCACTCTATAAATGAAAATGTCATATCAATATATTGTACACCTGAAACTAATATGACTAACATAGTACTATATATACAAACTATACTTAATAAAAAATTTTTGAGTATAGCAAAACAAAAAATAAAAATAGTAAAACAAAGAGTTGTTTCATATGCTATACTGCAAAACACTAGAAATGTTGAGAATTTTAGAAAAGAATTTGACTATGAGGTTGAAAATATACATGCCTGAAACCTGACAATTCCATTCCTAAATAAATCTAGCAGAGAAAACCTTGTTTACTCATGTGAGAAAGTTCATCACAGCACTGAAGTCGTGAGTGAGAAACTGGTGCCGACCACAGCATTCAGCAGGAGGCCCAAGGATGAAAAAATTATAGAATTATGTAGTCTTAATTTCCACATATCTAAACAGGATTTACAGACTACCTAGAAATGTTTTCCAATCTTTACAACACTATCCTTGAATCCACCACCTACTTAATATTCACAGCGGAAAGAAAATTACAATTATGAGTATGTTTACATTTAAATTTAATTTACGTATTTCAATTCATCCCTTTAGTTAAGAAATTTGAGATGATTCCAATAAAGAGTATATAAAAAAGTATTTTGGCATCTGAGATTCAATGGAAAGCCAACTGCCACTGAACAGATATTTCAGATAAACTTCAGGTAAACTTTTGAGTATTTCACAGGCTCTGTATAGAAAGGGATTCATGAAGAAATTAAACACAGTAATTTATAAGCGCCGAAACTACTTCCTGGGGAGTATTGTGAATTCTCCCCAGACGCAGCCAAAGGGTCAATGAAGGAGGGGTGGGCAGTGACAGGCTCCAGGGTTCCTTCTGAAGGTTCTACCCAGCTCTTAGGATTCCAAAAATCTGGAATCTTATTATCTGAAAAATCACATCTGCAGGAGAAAAGGCAGAGAAGCATGAAGGAGACTTGATTCTTGCTAAAAAACAAAGGGTTTTACACTAAGGTTAGGGTTACTTCAGGATATTCTAGAAACACAATGTTGGAAGCCATAATAATCAGAAAAAGGAAAACCCATAGCCTTCTCTGTGAGTTCCCAGTGGTCATGACGTGGCATTTCACATCTGCATGCTCAGCCCTGACCTCAGGCCTGTTTCTTGTGTGTCCTCAGTAAACGCCTACTGACTAAATTCAAGACCTGTCCCTCTGAGCAAATATAAGATGTATAAAGTCATCTAAATACAGAATTAACTCCAAATCATTTGCAACAAATGCAACATAAAAGTAGACAGAGAGCTGAAGCACAACCCATCACACTCAATCAAGAAAAAGAGGCAGCATTTAGTTTTTCATTTTAAATTGTTTCCTGTGCTGTACACCTGGGAGGGCTTGACTCCCTGGTGGCCTGATAAGAGCAAAGACACAGAGGACGGCAGGATCAGCCTTCACAGAGGATGGGGGCAGACCTCTGAAAGGAAGGCAGTGGGAGTCCAGTGTGCCCAGGGTGAAGCAACTTCCTCCAGGCAGCTGGAAGGCTCTGGGGGCCTGGAGGATGGAGCACAATGCTAGTATCCCTACAAATAATCAGACAGCTTGTCTAGAGTTTCCTCTAAAAAACTTTTTAAAAGTTCCTAATTTTGTGGTATTTTCCTGTAATTATCTTAGTGGGAGAACACCCCACAGAACTGTCCACCTGTCCAGTAGGGTGCATGTCCAAGTTTCTATCCCGAGGTTATAGCGAAGCTCCCCTGAGCCCCTGGGCATCACGTACCCTCAGACAGAACTGGATGTTCACCTCTGACCGGCAGACAGCATGCTTCTCAACATGCAGCGAGTACTGCTAACGATGAGAGTCACATTTAAACTGCAGCCTGGACATGAAGAACTTCCTAACTAGTTACCTTGAAAAGTGGTATCACTCCTAAGGAACATACAAATTTTTTTTAATACAGCATAATACCACCAAGCTAGGAATAACAAGACCAATGGCCACTCCACTTGACTGACATGTACACATGTTAAGTTCTACCACATGACACGCACAGAAACAAGGCGGACATTGATCAGAAATTCACCCGATAGAAACAGGGTACAGAAAGTCATCTAAAAAGGGCCATCAATAGCTAACAAAGAATTACTGGATGAGATGAAGGAAAAAGTAAAAGGCCATCTAAATACCTAAAATAATCATTTACATCAAATTTCTCTCCCCAAAAGGACAAAAAATTCTGTTCAACTGACAGAGTTTAAGCTTGTACAAGGAGGAATTCAGAAAATGATAAAGCAATCCATGAACCTCTAAGAACAGCCTAAATGCCAATTTAGTAAAGTGTTCTCACAGTAAAATTAAACCTTTGGGCATGAAAATGAATCAGAGCCCTGGCACCAAACACCAACTTGCAGTGTTGCTGGGAAAACAGGAATCACCTCTGGGCACTGCCTCTCGGCCACAAGCCCCCTATCTGCATGGTGGCGCTTCTTCAGTCTCCACTCCTGTTTTCTGTAGGCTTCCCAGCTTTCTCCTTCAATATCCTATCCCACCGTGCAAAGCTGATAAAAATACCAGTTCTTCACTGCTTACCCCAAACACCCCATGGATGACGCAGTAAACAGAAGTCTCTTTGGTGAAGAAGTATCATTTCCTGCTATTTTGGCACTCGAAACTTTCTCTCCCCATCCACATTTTCTCATGCACAATGGTCTGAATGTTTGTGTACCTGGAATGCACCTGTGAATGCCCAAGGTGATGGTGTTAGGAGGGGGAGCCTTTAGGCGGCAATTAGGTCATGAGGGTGGAGCCCCCATGAATGGGATTAGCGTCCCTTAATAGAAGAGGTCACACAGAGGTCAGAGCTGGCCCCTTCCACCATGAGAGGAAACAAAGAGAGGTCCATGTCCCAGAACAGGGCCCTCACCTCAGGCTGGCACCTGATCCCCGACTTCTGGCTTCCACAAGAAGAAGAAATAAATGCCAGTCTGTGGTTCTGTGTCACAGCAGCCCAAACAGCCTAAGAAAGCATGCAGGACACAGCAGGTGCTCCGTAAAATCAGTTAGTTAGAAACAGGGTGGGAAGGCCTGGGAGGAGAAAGGCTGGACAGCACGGTTCTGCTTCTTCAGGCCATGGTTGTGCTGCTGCCAACATGACCCTCATACAGGCCAGTTAGGTCCACATGGCCCGCCTGCAGACCCTTCCAATGCCACACACATCCCCCTCCCTCAGGGAAACGAGAAAGCATTTTCTGTAACATACAGAAGGGCCTCATGCTGTGCTACGGAGAGATTAACAAAGTCTCAGCCTCGGGGGTAACCAAATGCAGGAAAGGTATGACACCTACTTTAATGAGCCCCCCTCACCCAGTGCTAATAATGCTGGGCTCCACACCGTGGACCCGTCTATAGCTAAGGACCAGAAATGAATCTGCTGAGTGTTTTAAAGAGCATTCATTTGCTTTAGCCACCTCTATGCAGCAACACATTTAACTAGCTTAAAAAATAAACAGGGAAAAGCAGATATCAAAAAGTGACAAAATCATATAGTTCTTTGATTTTCTTTTTTATATAAGGCTGCTTAGAGACAAAGCAATTCAATGGTCAACATAACAAATCTCATGATCCTCACTCGTCATGCTAAAATCATCCTTTTCTTAAGAGTACCACAGATTTAACTTTATACAAGGAAAAGCAAGTATACTCCAATTACAAGTAGTTATAAATTTAGGAGCATCATTTTAAAAAAATACCAGTATACAAGTGACTTCTACAAAGACAACTACAAGGGGCAAGATTAAACCAACGTTTGATAAAAAGATAAATGTTTTAAAACTGGATACCTCTCTACTTTCAATGACAATTCCTTAAAATACCTCCATTTGGAAAAAATTCATATAATTTTGAGACTTGTTTTTTTATTTCAAGTGATTACTGGCTGTTGCTTTTGTCTTTCTTCTAAAACCATTCACTGTTAAGTGCTTTGATGACGAGTCGAAAACTACTACAACTGTGCTATGAAGAGAAGAGATTTAAGTCAACCTCCTCTCTTAAATAAATCAAATACCAGGGATAACATCAGAAACATTTATTTTAAAAGGCATTCAACCTATCACTAAGGTTACATTTTTGCCCTCTCCACTAATACTAGCAGAAACTAAGGTTTGGTTTTTTTATAACTCAGAGTTTTTCCCAGAATAAATAAAATACAGTTATTTTTCGTGATCAATTTTAGCTATTTTTCTCAGGGTAATGTAGTATTTCCACACTGTATTCACTTTAAAATGAAGAGCGCACACCCTGACAGTAAGGGAAGCGGCCGCCGTGCAGGGAGGCAGAAGGCAGCACAACACGGAGAAGGGCGTTGAGACTGAGGCTCCCATGTGTCAGCCAGCAGGCAAGGGAGGGTGTCTGCAGGGTGGCGGGAGGGCTCTTCGGGGTTGCCACCCCCTTCAGCTTACACTGGGCACAGGGAAATCTTCAGTGCAAAGCTCTTGGGTTGTCATTGCATTTCACTGTGTGCTGAGCTGCACATGAATCCGAAGATGCTCACCAACCAGCTTAAATGCCACCTGCCCACCACAGGTGGCCACTGAGGCCCAGGTGACCGGAGTGCCAAGATGGAGCTGACTTCACCCCAAGGAAGGCCTAGGGCCTGCGTCCACTGGGCACCTCGCACACAGGCCTCCATCCAGGGTCCTGCTCGCAGGTGCTATGAACAGACAAACTCACTGTTGCAAACACCGGGAGCCTCGAAAATAACAGAACCACCCACCACCCACATGCCTGAACATCTGTAAAGAGGGACGCTTCCCACACAGAGCATCCTATTATCACTTACCTGTTAACAGGTGGGTACCTAAGGAGTTTCTGTCTTTATTCCCACAACAGACTAAGCTAGGTAAACGAAGCACCTCGGCCCTCCGTCAAGGATTGTGCAGACCCCCTGCACGTCTGCCAAGCCGGGGTCACAGCTGAGTCTCTCAGGAAGGTCCCCACTGCGGCCCAGATTCCACCCTGCAGACAGTGCACTCATCACAGAAGTGAACAAAGTGACAATTATGGTGGTTGGCACAGTTCACAGACACTGACAAAGGGGACATGCATTCTCTACCACTATGCTTTTTTCTATTTCCTTCATGTCACCAAAGGCTTCCAGGTCAAGCGCTGCACCAAACAGCATTGAGACACCACGTGACATGCATGCCGCCCCCTCCATCCCAGGCGGCAGCTCTAGATGTTAAACCTGGCCTCCTGCAAGGTCCTGTCACTTTGAGAAGCACACATTTCACACTGATCACTTCCTGTCTCCACTGTAAAGTAGCAAAACAGGTTTAGACACTCTTAAATGTCCATCACAAGGGAACGCAAGTTGGAGTGTAAAGATGCAGTAAGTTATCTCTCAAACATGCAGGCCCAGATACTACTGTCTGAGTGAAGCTGCTGAGACCCGAGGTATTTTTCTAAGTAAACACAATTACATCACATTCACCAAGACAGCACCTTCAAAAGCACCCCAGTCGGCCCACTGTCAGGAATGAAAGATGTGTAAGCAATGCCATTGAAAACACAGGGAAAAGACTTAAGGGACATAGAAAGGAAACAAACACCTGGGCCCAGAGGGTCACACTTTTGTTTTATTTTTTGAATCCTCATCCAAGTATATGTTTATTGACTTCAAACAGAGAGGAAGGAAGAGAGAGAGAGAAACATGATCAACTGTCTCCCGTACACGCCTGGACCAGGGACCAACCCTGCAACTCAGGTATGAGTCCTCACTGGGATAGAACCTGACACCTTTAAGTGTACGGAACGACAGTCCAAACAACTGAGCCACTCGGCCAAACAATGGATGGTCACACTTTTAAATTCCAGAAATCAGTGACAGGTAAGACATGTGGCGATTTATCACAAACTCAGAAGATTTCAGCTGTGTTTATACCAATGGGCAATGTTCCCACAGAACTGTTCCTGAAACACTAATAGCCCAGTTTCCTCATTCCAAGGGACTAACTTTTCGTTAGATTCCAGATCCACTCACACCTCTGATGTCAGAAGGGAGCCTCTACCCCACTCCTGGTTTCCATTAGGGAGGGCCCCACCCCAGCCCCTTCCTGCCCCCTTACCCATTTCCCCAGGAAGTGGCCTGCCCTAGTCAACTGGGAAACCTGTTCCCAGGTAGGCCCACATGGCTCAGCTCTGCCCTGTCTTCCTCTCAGGAACCCACTGACCACAGGGAGAATAGGTCGCTGTATTACAATGAGCATGATGTTTTCCTCTCTCATCTACTTCACTCTTTTGTTTCCCAAGTTCTTCGGGGCCTAGACAAGAAGTCGGATGCTGCAGACCAGGTCCCCTCAGAGACGGAAACACCAGCATCACCTGAGAAGATGTAAAATCCAAGCTCCTGGTTAAGTGACAGAGGACAAACAAACGTCCTGACATACTTAGAGCCTTGGAAACACAGCACAGTGCTTAAAGGCAAAAACCTAAAACTAGGACACAATGTCGATTTCTGAATCTCCCTGGGCCTCAGTTTCCTCACCCGTAAAATGAGGATAATAACGATAACTTGTGATTAGTAATATATGTGAAGACCTTAGAATAATGCCTGGATATACTAAGCTAAATAAAGGCTAGCTATTACTAATATTACCATTCCTCTCCTTCTTAGTATTATTGTTTTGCCGGCACAAGACAAGACTTTGCAAACATACTCAACCACGACAGGTCAGATCCCCTCGTATCAGCTCAGCTCTGCAGTAGGACCTCAAGAACAATAAACTAACTATAATGAAAATTTTTTAGCAAAATGAACCAAGTTGGTCCACAGTGGACAGTATCACCTGAAAGGACAGTTTTGCCTCAGCATAAAGAAGAGGTAATTCCAGGAATGCATACCATTTGGCACACAGGGGCACATGCGCACACGAGACCTCCGCGCCCCTGCCTTTCACTTCATGTCAGTGACTGCTCATCGCTGCCCCAAACCCGATGTGGGTAAATCTCCTGCTAACAAACTGACCATGGCACAAAGCCACATTCTTTCCAGATGACAGAGCAAAAGCCACCACGTAACCTTGGCTCAGGGTTTTCCATGGCCCCGGAGGAGTTACATCTCTCCCCCGTTACGTACCTTAAAAGAACAGAGGAAGACAAGAGCGGGTTTTGGTGTTGGACTCACAAGGCGACATTTTAACTGACCAAATACAGCGACGGCTGAAGCACCAACTCCAGGAAGACAGCCAGCGTGTCAGAGACCCTCCCTCTTAGCAGAAGCGGAAACTGGCTTTCTGTCTCCACCCAGCGTTTCTCAGGACACGGTGCCTCTCTGCTCATCACAGAGCTGAGCACAGGGTGATGACTGGCCTGCATGAACTGCCAGCTCTGGTTTTGGGGGCATATGTTCTCCTTAGGGGTCCACATGCTCTGGCAGCAAGACCAGGCCCACCATCCACATGGCGGCTCAGTTCTGGAAAAGCACAGTGTGCCCGGGATAGCTCAGGACCGGCCTACTCTTGTGCTCACCCTCAAAACCACAATATAAAGAAGAAACACAAGTCTGGGTCAGAAAGTGCCGTTGGTACTAGACTATTGGGAAAATTTCCCCAAACCTGAAAGCAGCTTTCATGTCTACTGCACCACAGGTATCATCAGAACCTTCACTACAGACAGAAAACCTCAAGGAGGAGGACAGACATTCCTATCCAGGTACCAGAAGCTGAGGGAAGTGACAGTAGAAAGGTCCACTCCAGCTGCCAAACAGAAGAGGTTCAGGATGTGTCTGAAAAGCCTTCATAAATCAGAGCCTCCTTAGGCCTGTTTCTTATGTACCAACACACCCACTGGCCTGAGCCCCCATGGTGATGAGTTCTGAGAGATGCCACAACGTGCCACAATGACACAGACACAAGTTCCCCGGATAAAGCAGGGACCGGCCTCCTGTAGCAACCCCTCTCCACAGTACCTGCCTGCAGCTACTCCCAAGCCTCTCTCTCGTCTACTCTGAAGGAAGCTCCTCCTCACATTTCAAATATTTGTCTTACTTAAAAAAAAAAAAAAAAAAAAAAGAGCAGGGTCTATTCCACATTATGAAATGCAAAATGCCAACACCACATTCCCCAGGGGCCAGGCTGAAGGGCTAGGACTGACCTCTGAGGCAGACCTCCACCGGGGAAAAGCCACTTCACTGAGTCACCTGATGGAGAGATGGAGCAGCTGCCTCTTCCTAAATCACACAGATGCTTTACATGGGCTTGAACCCAGAAATAGGTAAGCAACCAGCTGCTAATTCTACTTCTCAATATAGTGGCAATAAAGCAAACACTAAAGAACATTCTTCATGGAAAGTTGATAGTATATATGACTAAATCAAATACAGGTGTCATTACAAAATGGTTGAGAAGTCCTGAAAATCACCCCTCTTCTTACACGCTTCATAAACTTAACCTTTTAACTAAGCAGGAGGCTACCCTGGCTGGCACGGCTCAGGAGATTGAGTGCTGGCCTGCGAACTGACCTCTACTCCCAGTCAGGGCATATGCCTGGTTGTGGGCCGGGTCCCTGGTTGGGGGTATGCAAGACACAACTGAACGACGTTTCTCTCACATATTGATGTTTCTGTACCTCTTTCTCCCTCCCTCCCCTCTCCCTAAAAATAAATAAATAAAATATTTAAAAATAAACAAAATGAGCAGAATGAGGTTTACCTGTTATAGTGTTTCCTCAAATCAATGTTTTTAACTATTTCACTAATCAAAGTAATAATAACATAGCAACATTTTCCAGAAAAGCAGTGGATTTAAAAGATCATTAATGTCAGAGACACTCTAGCTATTGACTTGCAAGGCAAGCAGACATGTCTCCACTGTTTACTATGAAAGAGGCAAGCAGCTCTGACTGGCTGGACCCCGCTAAGCATGGAGACAGCGCTGCCCTCCAAGAGCGTTTCCCAGACACTTCCTGACAACGTTCACCTGCCAGCTCCTCAGCTGTGAAGTGTCTGCCCTGACAAGCTATTGTGAGGGCCAAAGAAAAAGGCGCCAAGTGTCTCACACAGTGTGGGACACAGGACGATGGCAACACGCAAGCACAGCTGTCACTACCTGTGCACAGACGGGCAGTGGCCCTGCCTCCAGTCCCGAGCACAGTGCCTACTGCACGGCACACTCTCAGGAGACAGCTGTGGAGTGAATGGGAAAAGGAGACCCCAAGACTCCTTGAGTTTGTGCAGCTTTAGGTAACAGAGCCTGCGTAGAGGCTGGAATGTGTCGCCCTGCCCTTCAGACTTGTGGCCACCCCTTGCTCTGATACTGGTCTTCGGTGGCATCTTGTGTGACAACCATGGAGGGAGGTGTTACACTCTCCCATTCATACATGAACACACCAAGGCTGAGAGAAGACATTAATGGTCCTTCCTTCCTTCTTCCTGTCTCACAGGGTCTGTTTTGTGCAGGGTCCATTTCAGCCCCAAACAGCCACGTGCCTCAAGGGAGACGCTCCACTCCAAGATTTTACTTTGTTAGCGATTATTCCAAAAGTGGGCATTTACCCAAACTCTGGTCAGTGAGACATGTCTTGAGGAAACAGGTCAAGGAACAATGTTCCTCTCTACTAGGAAAGAGCCACAAGAGGAAAAGGTCTTTCCTCTTCCCCTGGACACTGTTATGGGTGGTGTGATGCCCAGGAGCTGGGCCCTGAGTTCGAGGATGGAACAGCACTGCGTGCACGGAGCAGGGAGATGGACCACAGGAAGCAGCCATCTCTGCAGCTCCAGCTCTGACAGCTCTGATGTCAGCTGTAAGCTCCTTTTGGTGTAAGGCTTTTGGAAAGAAGAGTCTTATACTTGCAGCCCAAAAGCACTCTGCGTGGTCTCCTGCCTGATGTCGGAGCGCCACCTTCAGACTCAGGTCTGTGCTCGCCCAGCCTGCGCTCCTGACTGCCGACTCCACTGGGCCTTGGGAGGACAGCGGGAGCCCCGACACAGCCAGCCTGGGTGAGGAGAAAGCATCACCCAGGATGACCCCACTGAGCGTGTATGTCACTCAGTGTCATCCTCATGACTCTAGGAGTCACATGCCAAATTCCCCGGTGAGCTGCCTCCTACAAAGGGCTAGATTTTACAAAAGTTGAAAGCAGTTTTTTAAAGTAGTCATTTGTAGCAAAGCCTTGATTGGCAACAAATGGCAGAAAGAAAATGAGCCTAGCAGTTGAAACCTGCAACATCTCAGGTCCGTCAGTGGCTCTTCTCCCCTGCCCACGTTCCCTCAGCATAAAGCACCTGTTCTGAGAAGCGAGTGTGGATGGCAGGCACTCAATAATCAATAAGCAATTACAGTCAGTGACATTCCTGAACCTCACACTGGCACTGGGAAGAGTCCACGTGCACTAGAACATTTGAGTGGTTTCCTGGTAACCCTGTAATCATAATTCTGAGTCTGCAAGGGCCCTCTTCATGTTTAGCCACCATCAAAATGAAAAATAACCTTTAATAATCTATCATCTCATTTATCCTCCCAGAAATGACAGGGAATTATTATACCCTATTGACATTTCCTAAATGGAAACGGCAAAGATGAAAAATGAATGTGTAAAGAAGGCATCCCGCCGATCTGTACACAGCATAGAAATGTTAATAGGACAGCTACCCTGCACATCAAGATGCAGGCTGCATGGGCCACCACGTGATTCGTCACTAAGTGATTTTAAATTCTGCCATTAATCCCTCTGTCCCCATTAACTATCATTTCACATTCAGAAGGCCACAGCAACACGCCCTGGGAAACAGATGCAGCAGAGCCTCTCCAGGCAGAAACCAAGGCCTCAGCATGAACCGTTGCTCCCCTCGGTGGGTGCGGGGAGGCTCCTTGGGGCGAAAGGGAGGCAGCAGGCACTGCTCCCTGAAGTCACAGGACACAACCCCCCCACCCCCGTGCCACACTGCACAGTACCTTGAAGGGTGCATGCACAGCCTCTTGCCACCACCCGATAGGCACTGCACGAGCCCTTACCAGGCGCAAGCACACCTGCAGCACTCCGCCATCCTGTGAACCACATGCTGCTATCGCCCCACTGACAGAGGAGAAATGGAGGCACAGGGATGCAAACGCCCGGGGCTGCATGGCTGGTACACCGTGTGCAGCCTGAATGCAAAGCTAGGTGGCCAGACACCCAGGCCTCCATGCTTAACCACCACCCAATACCCTTGGTTACCACCAGCTGACAGCCAAAATTCAATGTTCCAAATGTTCCCATGGTTACTTTCCATCCACTTTCTTGGGGAAAAATAAGTCTTTTAGACTCTTAAAGGATTGAGGGTGGGAAGGTGGGGTGGGGGGGAGGGGGCGGGTGGTAGTTGGAAAATGGAGACAAATGTAATTGAATTAAAAAAATGCAAAAAAAAAAAAAAAGAGAGAGAGGACAAGTAGATCAATAAGTCACTCAAAGCCTGAAACACCAAGTAGGAAAAGGTTGTGACAATAATGTCACCAGGAACTAGTACTGCACAGAGCCAAATGGTCTGAAAGGAAGCCAAGTAAATGCCTGCGATGGAGCGGTGACTGACAGATGGGCCACCTCGCTCCCTTCTGGAGGCCACTTCTCTGCCCAGGATGCTCAAGGAGCCCCCGGGGACACTGCCCCAAGAGATGGTACTTCCTTGGGCAGAGGCCCCAGTGGCCTTCTCCCTCAGCCCTGCACCCACTGTGTGCAACCCACTTCCCACTGGAGACCATATCCTATAATGTCCACAGCTGGAATTTCAGGGCTCCTGGGGGAGCAGGAGAGAGGCAGGGGCAGCTTCACTCTCACCAGCAGTGACTGACTTATGTGCCAAGCGTAAGTCACTACTGTCCACTGAGTACGTGTCCTGCCAGGCCCTAGAGTTAATGCTTCAAACTGCAGTATCTACATAACGTCTAAATACACTACAATTTTTTGAAAGATACAATCAACTGAATACCCAACATAAGGCTTAGCATCTTCATTTCTCTAGGTTTTACCTGAGGTTCCTTAAATACTTTATTTTATTGATATTTTTGGGAAAAAAGCAGAGAAAATTTTGTTTTAAAAATGAATATTCAGATTTCCGGCCAAGATGGAGGCATAGGTAGACACACCACACCTCCTCGCACAACCAAAAGAGGAAAAACAACAATTTAAAAAACAAAAACAGCCAGAATTGACAGAAAATCGAACTGAGTGGAAGTCCAACAACGAAGGAGTTAAAGAAGACACGTTCATCCAGACCAGTAAGCGGGGCAGAGCCAGGCGGAGAGTGAGCTTCGAGACGGCGGTTTGTGGAGCAGTACCGGCAACACTGCAGCTGCCCGGAGAGACCTGCAGCGGGCGTGCCTAGCCAAAACTCTGCCAGCGCACTCAGTGAAACCCACGCCTGGCCGACCGGGACCCAGCGGGGCCGAGGCTGGTGGACAGGGTGGTCCATAATTCGTGCGCAGATAAACTGGGAGAAAAAGCTGGAGAGCAGAGCAGACCGCACAACCGACCACTGCAGGGAAATAAAGCCTCAAACCACCGATTGAAAACACCTGTGGGAGTTGAGGCGGCAGCAGAAGGAACTCCCGGCCTCACAGGAGAGTTCATTGCAGAGACCCACAGGGATTCGGAACAACGCAAGCCCTCCCACCCACCCCAGAGCCAGCACAGAAGGACCCAACTTGCTTGTGGGTAGTGAGGAAAGTGCGGAGAGCGGAGCAAGCACCATCGCTCTCTCAGGCCCCGCCCCCACAGGCAGAGACACAACACAACAACATGGGTTACCCCGCCCCAGTGAACACCTAAGGCTCCATCCCTTAAAGTAACAGGTGCGCGGAGAAAAAAAAAAAAATGGCCCAAATGAAAGAATACATCAAAGCCCCAGAAAAAATACAACTAAGTGATGAAGAGATAGCCAACCTATCAGATGCACAATTCAAAACACTGGTAATCAGGAAGCTCACAGGATTGGTTGAAATTTGGTCGAAATTAGAGGACCAAATAAAGGATATACTAAAGGAAATGAGAGGAAATGTGCAGGGAACCAATAGGGATGAGAAGGAAACTGGGACTCAAATCAACAGAGTGGACCAGAAGGAAGAAAAAAACACTCAACCAGAACAGAATGAAGAAACAAGAATTCAAAAAAATGAGGAGGCTTAGGAACCTCCAGGACATCTTTAAATGTCCCAACATCCGAGTCCTAGGGGTGCCAGAAGGAGAAGAGGAAGACCAAGGGACTGAAAACTTACTTGAATAAATAATGAAGGAGAACTTCCCCAATCTGGCAAAGGAAATAGACTTCCAGGAAGTCCAGGAAGCTCAGAGAGTCCCAAAGAAGTTGGACCCAAAGAGGAACACACCAAGACATATCACAGTTACATTACCCAAGATTAAAAATAAGAAGAGAATCTTAGAAGCAGCAAGAGAAAAGGAGACAGTTACCTACAAAGGAATTCCCATAAGACTGTTGGCTGATTTCTCAAGAGACCTTTCAAGCAAGAAGGGACTGGAAAGAAGTATACCAAGTCATGAAAGGCAAGGACCTACATCCAAGAATACTCTAACTAGCAAAACTTTCATTTAGAATGGAAGGGCAGATAAAGTGCTTCTCAGATAAGGTCAAGTTCAAGGAGTTCATCATCACCCAGCCTTTATTATATGAAATGTTAAAAGGATTTATATAAGGCATGGAGGAATATCAACAGGGGAGTGGGAAGGGAGAGAGGAGGAAAAAGTACAGAGAATAAGTACCATAAGCAGTAGGTAGAAAACAGACAGGGGAAGTTAAGAATAGTATAGGAAATGCAGAAGCCAAAGAACTTATGTGTATGACCCATGAACAAAAACTAAAGAATGGGGGTGGGGGTGGGCAGAGGGGAATAAAGGGGGGGAAATGGGACAACTGTAATAGCATAATCAATAAAATATATTTTAGAAAAATGAATATTCAAGGCTAAGTACTGAAAACAATATGCTACTAAAACAGGTATAAAGGTGAAGACTGAATTCATAGAGATTCAGATGTTTATCTGGAAACTAAACTTAATCTATGATCCAGAAAAGTCTTCAAAAATCAGAACTGAAGTCAAGTTGAAGGCAAGAGGCCCTAACACATGATCCTTTCTTATTGGACTAGTATTTTTTCATTTCCTATGTTGTCACAGGATTTATATTTAGAATAATATAACATGTTCTTTCCTTAGTTAAACATGTTTAATTTGTATTTATCTAAACTGCAAATGCTGACTTGTGAACCTGCACAGACAGATGCTACAGTGGAGCATGACCCAGCACCGTGGGAGCCCCATGCTCTGCCTCCTCCGATGCTGTGACCCAATGTAGCCTCCGTAACATGGCACAAGAGAAAACAGAAAGTATTTTAAAACTTTTCACAAAGAGTCTGTAAACTTCAGTCCATGCTTTTACTAAAACATGACTCCATTAACGTATAAAATGTTGGCCACATGGGACCACAGTAAACAGCATCAACCAGCCACATTCCTTGTTGTTGGAAATGAAGGGAGAAGCTCTCCAGTCCCCGGGATAAACCTGTGCTGACCCGGAACTGCGCTGAACAGCATACACGTGTTGTCCTCTGTAAGCCCCCTTTAAAGATGGGGACATAGTAATTCACCAAAGTTGCACGACAGTAAACCCACCTCTGCTGGTCTTCAGAACCTTGTTTGTTTTCTTTCTTCATTTGTGTGTGAATACAATGCAAGCATGTTACTAGGTTTACAATGATTACTACAGCACCAAAACACCCAGTTAGAAGACTATCGAGAAATAAAAATTCAATAACAAGGGGAATTAGAGAGACATAAATAGATAAGAAAAATATTCCATGGACCCTAGAAGTACCAATAAACAAGAATCCTCTCTTACAGCAACCAGAGTTGTTTTAGGAAAGAAGGATGATACTAATATGCCCCTGAAAATAAGGTGTAATAACCAGAGTTAGCCCACTGCTAATCAGCATTTAAGGGAATTAAAACTTGCAAATAAAGGTGCAAGATTGTGAAATAAATACATGTTGGTTTTCTGTACCAAAAATGCTTCTGACTTGTAGGCTTGCAGATCACCAAAATCAGCTGTGGGGCTGGGGTTGAGCTGAGCCCTGGCTTTTTCATTTTCCAAATTCAGAATCCAGCATATATTCTCTATTGGCTTTTGATTTTATTCACCTGTAAAGGATTTAACATGGCAATAACATGGAAATTTTAAAGAAAAAAGCAGCTCAGTAGCAAATGCTATTTGTCTAATCTTTTAACTTCTAGTTAAATTTTTACATAAGTTCAAAAATAACTGGAGTATATTTTAAAACATACACAGGTATAGATATATAGGAACCTTATATAGATATATGAACCTCATATAGATATACATGAACCTCACGTAGACAAATATGAACCTTCAGCAGTCTAGGAGAGAACAACTGAAGAGTAGTGAAGGGCTAACAACGACTTGACGCGCAATGGAAGCTAAAGCGAGGTTAAAGACAGTGGGGTGGGAGGAGCCAGCAGGACGGCAGCAGAGGAGAGGCTCGCTGCATCTTAACTAGCACAGCACATGGTGAGAATGATGAAGGCTGACTTGCAACCCCCCTTTCACCAGCACTTCTACAAGGGGAGAGTGGTACTTCACTCCAAGCTTGCTAATGTTACAGATACCCTCCTGGAAAAGTTTGTCAAATAATTCTGGGGAAAAAATGTCAAGGTTCTTTACCCTAGGATTTTTGGCTCAATTTGGGGGCCAAATGAAGGCAGAACGGGCACCAGAATCAAGTTGCCAGATCCAGTTTACAGCACAGAGCAAGGCTGAACTTCGTGTCCTCTCCTGCCCTCCCAACTTCATCCCATGGAGGAACATGCTGTGGACCACCTCCTGTCTTTCACTCAAGAATTGCAAACCCTCATAAAATTTCTAATGTCAACCTCCAATTCCTAGTGGCATATGGCTCCAAGATGTCTTTGCTGTGAAAGCAGTCTAATCCCAATATGTTTCTCACATAGACTGTAAATACAATCAGCGACCATTTTTATTCTTTCAGTTCATCTGGAAGGATAAATTAATGAGAAAGCAAAAAAGATCCTGGGAGAAGTAATGAATGAAGTTACTCTACTGCATATTAAAACAGAATATAAAGTTACAGAAATTAAAGAAATACAAAAAGTTTATAATGTGCACACACATTAAAGCAACTGAAATCAATAACCTAAAAATAGTTGGAACAACTAGCTAACTTGGAAAAAAAATAAAGCTGTACTTATGCTTTCCCAGGATAAATTTCAGATGGATTAAAGATTTAAGTCCTAAAAATAGGGAAAACATAAAATATTTTGATAAAGCAGACAGGAATGTGTAAATATACATGACTACACAGAAATACAAAAGTCCTGCATCATAAACCCAGTTAAAGGTGAACTTCAGCCCTAGCCAAGTGGCTCAGTTGGTTGGAGCATCGTCCCATACACCAAAAACAAGGTTGTAGGTTCAATCCCTGGTCAGGATACATATGGAAGGCAACTGATCAATCTTTCTCTCTCTCTCCTTTCCTCTATCTCTAAAATCAATAAACATTCCTTGGGTGAGGATATAAATTATATATAAATATAATATGTACTTAAAGAATAAAATTTAAAAAAAAATTTTAAAAGTGAACTTAGCCCTGGCGAGGGAACTCAGTTGGTTGGAGTGTTAGGCTGACACACCCAGGTTACAGGTTCAATCCTTAGTCAGGTATATACAGGAGTCCACCAATGAATGAATGCATAAATGAGTGAAACAACAAATTGATGTTTCTCTTTCATACATCAATAAAATTTTTTTAAATTATTTTTAAAAAAGATGAGCAAACCTCCTTGACTGGGAAGACCAATCACATCTAATCACGGAGGGTAAACACTGATCTCAGAGAGCAGCTCTCACACACTAAGGAGAGGCGGAGCTGCCCAAGAGAAGAGTGGGCCAAAGCAGCCGTGTGCTCAGCTGAGGACAGACCTCAATCTCATCCTTAAAACACTAAACTGCCAAAATAAACGCGTACGTTTCTATGTCTGCTTTAACCCATCAGGTTGCCCAACAAAAAGGACCGCTCTTCAGTAGTGGCGATCAACGCATCACTGTGCGCAGGCAGGCATGCATAGCAATATTGCCTTTTTGGCAAAATGTCTCAAAAGACTTTAAAATGTACATACCTTTGGTCATCCCAAGTACGTCCCATTTAAAGGTGACACTTCCTTCAGGTGGGCACTCTACTTCATAACCATCCTCAGGAGTAATAAATCATGCAGGTTGGAGTGAAACCTGGGTCGGGGGTGAGTGGCTAAGAATAATCCTTAAACAAGCACTGCAGTTACTCAATACACACTGAGAGTGCTTTGGTATTCAAGGAAATCAAGCCTGGCGTTATCCATGTTTCTTCAAAGTGGGGCAACCATGGTGCAGAAGCCTGTCACATGGGTTTGTGATACAGCAAAGCACAGACCCACTGCGATGAGCCTGCCCCAGACAGCCAGTGATGCTGTGCTGGTTTAAGAACAGGTCCAGGGGCGGAGGAAGTCCTAGACTTCATGTGGGGAAAACCAGGTTTTCATCCCAGCTGCACCACTTACTAGTAAACCTATCTCTAGGCTTCAAGTCCTCACCTGAAAAAAAATTAACTCTGAAAAATGTCAGACCAGAGTTCAAGGTGCAAATGCAAAACTGTCACGCTAGAAAGGATGAGTCAAAGAATGTAACCAGTTCCTACAAACCTTAGCCCCTCTGCCATCAGAGGAAACTCACTGGTTGTGCAGAGTCAGATACAGGTACTGGCACTGCCCCTAAAACTGGGGCCATGGTGAGCCTAGAACTGGGTAATCTATGGCCCCGTTTCTACACGCTGCTCCAACAGGGAAGAAATGTGCACGTCCATCCTGATCTGGCACCACCAGAAGCACCATCCAATAGCTTCAGCAGCACCCAGGGCCTTAGCTGCGAGTGAACGGGGCTTGATCCGACCCGTGCCCAGCAGTGTGCAGACTTCTCTGCTGGAATGACAGCTAACTCACTCATCCCCATCTGCCCCCATAATTTCCAACAGAAATATCCACAACAACACAAAAAGGCTGCAAATGCATAACAGCACTGAAAATTTAAAAAACCAATTAAGCAGTTTTCACCTTTTGAGAAATTATCCCCATCTGACCCTTAGAGCCTGGGACAGGACTGCTGACCCCGGAGCATGTTTTCAGGGGTGGGGGGCAGTTCCCTCCAACCACACAACAGAGCTGGCTTCAGCACCCCAAGACTGCTGCACCTAGGACTACAGGCTATCAGGGGGCTGATGGAACTCATGACAGAAAGCCAGCAGAATACAGTGGTAGAGACATGAAAAAGACAGCAGAGGCAACAGAAAATGCTGGTTTGGCCCAAGATCCACCCCACAGCCACGCAGGTCAGACATCAGAAGTGAGACAGTGCACCGCCAGGAAAGGGCATGTGATCTGACCACTGGCATGGCCTGTGGTGGAAAGGATGAGCTCTTTAATACTGACACGTGAAACACTACAGTGTGACTCTGCCAGGCAATCAGAAGTCAGGTTCCTTGAAATGTCATTATCCGGTTTTCCTTTTTTGTTTCTTTTTTTCTAGCGATTTCTTCTCTCTTCTAATGCATAGTATTTGCCACAGCCATCATTTTAGCTTTGTCACATCATCTGTGATCTGTTCTGGAATGTTCTAACATCTGCAACAATTTAAATATGTTTCTTGAAAGAATGAATGAATTAATTACATAAATAAACACAGCCTCTAGTAACTATAAGCAATGTTTTTTAAAATATGCAATATACATCGAGAACTCTCATTATTCAACCCATTTCTATATAAAATGTAAAAAATACAATTGATTATTAGTAAATATTTCCCTCAGTGCTAAACGATCTTTTGCCAGTAACACATAGGAATGAAATTACAGACACTGCTCAAGTTTAGATGTTTGAGCCACAATTTCAAACTATGGGAGTCTGGATTAAGTAACCACTAAATTCCTTTATCACACTAAAATGCTGACTTTATAAAATACCACCACCCTCATCCTAGTAAAAAGAGACTCTAGAAGTATAGTTAGAGGACAAACTCTGAAGCTCTGCCACTTCCCAGCGAGGTAGTGGCCTTGGTCACACCCTTTACCTCTCAGTGGCCCAGCGTCCTCATCTATCAGACCAGGGTACTATTTATTAGTATGCTGGGTGTTAATGTTGTGATTATACCTAATAAACCCACAGTTTTCATAAACTGCCACACAAAATGCAAAGTCTGCATATACTTTCCTTAAAATCTTCGCAATTGCCAGAAATGTTTCCCTTATTCATTCATTTGAGAACTCTCCAAATGTAAAGGTTTAAAACTTATTTCCAATAAATAACACCTTTAATGTATGTAACATACACAAACTCGAGTCAGCCTAGTCCCGTAAACATCTGAGGTTCTGCCCCGTGTTCTCTGCGCCCCACAGTCCTTCTAGCCAATCAGTTCCCCACCAGGCAGTTTTGCCCTGCCCTGTCCCCTGGGACATCTGGCTCTTCCTGGGACACTTTTTGTTGTCACACTTGGAGGTGGAGGGGGCTACTGACATCTATCTAGTAGGAAGAGGACAGGGATGCTGCCAAGCGTCCCACCGTGGACATGACGAACCCCAACAGCAAACTGTCAGGGCCAAAAGGTCATGAGAACCAAGCTGAGAAACCCTGATACAGCCCTGATCTCCCCTCGCCACTATTGGTAAAAACACTGTTGAAAGTAAAAGTTTTTACGACTCTGAAAGGGGCACAAGAAACCCCTTTGGGAGTGAGATAAATGTTTTTATGAACTCATTATGGTGACCGTTACTACCATAGTATAAAAATTTCTCAAAACTTATGGAACTATACATTTTAAATGGATGCATTTAATTGTATATAATTTATACCTCAATAAAGTTCCTAAATAAAGGAAAATAATTTGTAACCTGTAGTTACGGAACTGTTGTATAAAACATGATCCAAATATTTTAGGAACCTTTTAGGAACACAGTTCCAACCTGTATCCCTAAACAAAGAAGCCTAAGCTAGATACGGGTAAAATATTTTAAAATAGTAAAAACAATGAATAAATTTCAATAGTAAGCAAGAGCTCAGGTAACAGTCTAGAAGTGATGTTAATAAATTAAATTTTTAATTTATTTTAATACATTAAGCTTAGAAAGCTTATTTTAACAATTTTCTTACTATCATCATATCAAAAATAGCAATTTGTTTTTAAAGCAAAAGATTTTTCTTCATATATTCAAATCCAAGTAACCAAATCACAAACATTGTAACCTGGATGACCACATGTCATGGATTCACTACTGGATTAAAGAGAGAAGACTTTGGTTCTGATCTAACTAGCTATTGGAATTTTTAAGAAAAAAATCTATGAAATTATTAATGTACACGAAAACATTTTGAAAGGCACAAAGTATCATAAAAATATAAGGGGGAAATATTAGTTATCAGTATTATAAACACAGATAAGGACGATTCCATGTGTTATTTCACTCAGGTTACCCAACTCAGTTTTTTTTTTATTTTCCTTGTCTGGGTATATTTATTTAATATGGTTAAAATACAAGTAAAAATAATTTACTACAGCATTAAAAGCCTACCAAAAGTGCATTTCACGGTGCAGTCTCAGACCGTGACACCCCCATTCCTTCAGCTGCCATTTGGAAGCCGTCACTAATGATGTTTAGCATCTGACCTTGGCTTGTGAGAGAGGGCAGCACGGCTACGCTGCCCTTCCAAGGTCAGCCTGAGAGTGCTCCCCGCAGCAGACTCTGGTCAGCAGCCAGCAATTCAAACGGCAATTTAAATAGTACCCTGGCCAGACGTGAGGTGCTGTTAGATGATTAGATATTTGAAGACTGAAATTACTTTTTATAAAACTCTTCCCAAACAGCTGTTTTTTGTCTCCTCGTTACCAGTCACTGTTCAAGAAGCAGTGCACCAAGCTGTGGCTGCGTGCTTACTACGTCCTGGGCGCGAGGCCGGCCCTTGCATGTCTTATCTCACCCACTCCTCACAGCCACGGATGCAGCGGGCACCGGTGAGGTGAGGAGACAGGTGTAAAGAGGTCAAAGAGCTAATCGAAGATGATGTAATTACTAACGTAGATTTGGGCCAGAACATAGGTCCTGTCTGGTGCCAAACCTGGTATTTGTAGCCACTGTTCCACAATTAATAGGTGCATGCACGTGTGCAAGAGACAGACGAGAGTTCCCTCCCCAAGTAACACAGAAAAAGCACTGAAGGGGTCTCCCCAATTCTAATACTGGTTCTAAGTGCCAGAATAACTTCATTTTTATTTTAAATTAAATTAATTTTAATAATTGAAGATTTAATTTAGTTTTTGTATTTTCCAAGTTTTATACAATAAGCATGTTCAACTTTTACAATAAAAGTAAATATACTGGAAAAATAACGAAATGTGTTTCTACGCATGAACCTAACAGCTTGAGTAATATAGATTAACAGAGTTTGGAGGAATCTTAAATTGCCCATCCACAGATCAGATTCAGGTAACATCTGCAGATCACCTGGTGGGGGTAGGCTCTGCGTGAGGCACCTGTGCAAACAGCATCGTATCAGGTGCCTGTGCAGATGGCCCCCGCGTAATTATAAACAGGTCCAGAGGCACTCAGAGAGCACAGACTGCAGCCCAGAGCCACCCCCGCAGGTCCTCAGCTGCCTCTCTGTTACATCAGGAAAAGCTTCGACTAGGGACAGACAACATGACGTGTGGGAACTAGCAGCTAAAACTGCTTCGAACTTCTGCCTCTGCTTGTCAGACTCTGGAGGAACAGGGATGCTTTGTCACCCTCCTCTCCAACTAGTTACATAGTTCTGTGGCCCTGCTAACCCTCCCTGATTCAGTAGAGAAGACACCTGCAGGTGCCTCGGGCAGGGTCGGACCTACCCAGGACTGACTTCTGAACTCTCTGACCTCAGCAGCATCTGCCTGCCTGACACCACGGGCCCTGCTGGTGCCCTTCTATCTGGCCAAGCCCCATTACTCTCCCGGACTTACCATTAGCGCCAGGTACTTCCGACTCACCTTTCCTGCTCAGTAACTTGAGGCTGGGCCATTAACACCTGGAGGGCTGTGCACCATTCCTGGAGAGCACCCAGTGGGCTCTGTAAGGGGCTCAGGAATAACTAAGTCATGAGTGATCTCGACTCTGTGCCTGAATGAACTGTAACGGCCACAACACCTCTTTGCTTCTGTGTATTTGTAATCCAGGGCCCTCCTACTCATCCCTGTCCATATCGAGGATAAGAAAAAGGGGTGAGTAACAATAAAATCATATCTGTAGGCTGCTAGTGATTAAATCAAGGTCAAGAAAGAAGAAATCAAGTGCATTATGCACAGGAATTATTTAAGAACAGGGAAGAACACACTTCTAAGCACAGTCTCTTTTCAAGTGCTCCCGCCAATGGCAAATGCTCAAAGGTCCCAACGCTTCTGTTCCCTCAAAGTTGTGAAGAAGAGAAATTAAAGGTGGAGTGGCAGTTAGGAGACAAAGTTTGACTCAAGACAAAGACAATCTTCTCCACACTAGAATTTTTACTAAACTACTAGAAATGCGGTGAGGGAAAGTGACAGATGCAACAAACACATTCTTGTTGATTGGGTCAAAATCCTGATGTCCATGATTTCTTAGTGTTTTATAATATATTTACACCTTTTACAAGGACTTGTCAGCTTTGATGTTACTGGAAAACACGCATTTCATTTGCACAAAGTTCTCAAAGATTTTGAAAAAAAGAGAAACATGAGTTACATAAAAATGAGATCCAGGTACATCTGTAATTCACAGCACCTTCTTCCCGAAAAGGCGACACTCAGTGCCTCGAGCCAGAGGGTAAGGGCGCCGGGCTGTGGAGGACAGCGGACTCTCTGGATGAATCATGTTAATCAGTTAACACCATCGCTGTGACAAATCAGAAGTCCCTCAAAAGCATTCAAAATATTTTTAAAAAGCAGAGAAAGGTAATTTTCAGAAAAAGTCCAAACAGTTATCATCTTACGGATTTCAGTTTTAGCAGAATACTAAACAGTATGTTTGCTTTTTCTGTGTCATTGGTTTGCATTCTAAATAACACCAAGTAATTTAATGACATGTAATATCCAGAATTCTATTATAGAAAGCACATTTAAGTGGAGTAAAATAAAAGTCAAAAAATGGCTTTTAGCATATTATATTTTCAATTACAAGTCTCCACCTCTCTCCCTTGAATTTGAAGATACCTGACTTTCCCATGGTCTTTGGCTCCAAGGCGAAGGTACTGTCTAAAGGCTGATTGATTAATCAGCCTGGTATCTGAATGTACAATTTGTTGTATGAGTAAACTCAAAGAACTTAAAATTACTGGCAAATGTATTAAATGCCATCTGAAGTGGTTTGTTCAGCACAGAGCACGGGCCGCAGCGTCACAGAGCACAGGCTCAAGTCTTGGCTCTGCCCCTCAGAGCCGCCAGCCCTGGGACAAGTCACCGCTCCTCCGAGCTTCACATCCTCACACTAAACAGTTTCCAGAAACTCCTGTTCTGCCTATTCCCCTGCGGTGTTCGAAAGAGGCTGTGGTTAATCAGAACTTACACACACAGCACCTCGTTACTCTCACTGGAGGGAGCGGACCCAAACACGTAGCAAATATTACTCAGCAAGCAATAATACCGAGGGCAACAACAGAAAATGACTGCAACCTACTTCTTCCTCTGTCAAAATTGGTCACTAGTCATTTGATATTTTAAACTGAGATTTCTTTCACATAAAATGGTATTTGTTGGCAGGAATAATAAATGTTCATTGTTTCTGTCATTAAATGAAATCAGAAGTTGTTAGAAATTGTCTCTTCATCATTCAGAGCCTGAGATCCTTGGCCCCCAGGCTGAACCATGGCCCCGTCTCTGGCCCAAAAGTGGCAGCATAGGCCACCGTGCAGCAAAAGAGATGTTTTACAGCCAACGGCTCCCCTTTCGTGTTAAGACTGGTGAACAGTTTTGCCCCATAAATCTAAGTCAGTCCAGGTCCAATGCAATCCCTATTGAAACCTCACTGGTATCCTTTGCAGGAAGAGAAAAAAAAATCCTAAAATTCGTATGGAATCTCAAAGGACCGTCAATAGCCAAAACAATCTTGAAAAGTGAGACCAAAGTTGGAAGCCTTACACTCTGGATTCCCAAACATAAACCAACGCAACAGTAACCGAGATGGTGTGGCACTGGCGTAAAGACAGGTGCAGAGACCAATAGAACAGAAGAGAGTCCAGAAAAAACCCCCGTGCACATGGCCAAATTGCTGTCAACAAGAGAGCCCCAAGTTCACCACAGGGAATGGACAATGTGTTCCACAAATAGTTCTGCCAAAACTGGACATCCACGTGCAAAAGAACAAAGGTGAATCCTTGCCCTATACCACATACAAAAATAACTAAAACTGGGTCAAAGACCTAAACCTAAGACATAAAATGAGACCTCCTGGACATGATACCAGAAGTGTAGACAGCAAAGAACAAATAGGTAAACTGGACTATGCCAAACTTAAAAACTTGTGCACATCAAAGAAAACAACTGACAGAGTGAAAAGGCAACCTCTTCAAATAAATTATATGCCTCAACGGGTTAATATCACATTATGTAAGAAACCTCTGAAAACCGAAAACTTAAAAAAAATTGGCCAAACTAAAAATGGGCAAAGGACGTGAAGAGATAAGGCTCAAGGAAGGGCGGTCACTGTCGACACGCACAGCAGCACGAACCACAGGCGAAATGCAACTCAGCACCACAGTGCCATGCCACGCTCAGGATGGCCTCTGTCGGAAGAGCACAAAGCAGCAAGTGTTGCTGAGGGTGCAGAGGAACTGGAGCCCAGGTGTTCCGTTGGTGGGAATGTCCCTTGGTGCAGCCACTATAGAGAAACAGTGCAGAGGTTCCTCAGCAAAACAGAAACAGAACTCCCACATGATCTAGCAATCCCACTTCTAGGTCTTTATCCAAAAGAATCCAAAACAGGCTGTTGAAGAGGTATTTGCAGCATCATTCCCCACACACAAGGAGGAAGCCACCCAGGTGTTCATCAACTAACGAATGAATAAAGAAAATGTGGTATGTACATAACATAAAAGTGATGCAGCCTTTAAAAAAAAGAAGAAAATCCTGTCACAGGAGGGCATTATAGTAACTGAAGTAAGCCAGTTACAAAAGGACAAATACTGGATGATTCTGCTCACCTGTGGTACCTAATGTTCTCAAAATCACAGAAATAGAGAGTAGATGGCAGTTGGCGAGGGCGGGAGGGAGGCGGGAGGGAGGCGGGAGAATTAGTGTTTAAAGGGCAGAGAGTTGCAGTCTGGGAGACGAGAAAGCCCTGGCAATCTGTTGCATAACAACGTGAATATCCTGAACACTACTGACCCGTACACTTAGAAAGGATAAAGATGAAAATGTTCATGGTATGTTTACCATAACAAAAAAGAAAATAAGACATAGATTAAAAACCCTGTTTAAAAAAATCTAAGGCAGTCAATCTTGAGACGACAAGATAATGCTCCAACATGAAGTCTCCCCAGATAAAGTCACAGAAGCCTCCATTTTAAATGGCATAATGACACATGCTAACCGTCAGTGAACATACGTGGCAGGCACTGTGCTGAGACGTTTGCATGCCTTTTCTCATTTAATAACCCAATCCTTAGGTCAGAATCAGGATCTCCCTTTTACACAAAACATCGAGGCTTGCATCGAGGCTCTGACAAGAGCTTGGGAGGAGACACCCCCCTTCCCTGCAGAGCCGGCTCCTGGGAACTGAACTGCAGCGAACAGCCCAACAGCACCGCGGAGCTTTAGAAAAGGACTGACCAGTGTGCCCTTTGATGGAAAAAAGAGTCAGTTTCCCACTTTGATGCAGGAGAGCCTATAATAACTGACCCAGAGGAGGAGCCCCTCACCCCTCTCCTTCCTTTTGACCCTCACTTATCAATAAATGCTCAAATACCACCCCTGGGGAGGCGTGTTTGCAGCTGACGCTACCATCCAATCCAGTGCAGTGGAATTTCAGCGGGCAGGTCTCCACACAGCCCGCCCCACCAGCAGCAGCCAGCCAGGTGCCACGTGCCCACAAAGCTGTGCAGGGTCTGGGGCGGTGACAGGTGGCCCTGGGGATGCAGGCAAAGGGGAGTGTAAGTGAGGGTGGTGGCCTGGTGGGGGAACCTTGGTTCTTGAGCGGATCCCACACCTCTGGGCCACCAGAAGGCTGGGCGTGCACAGTTCCCCAGGCCCTTTTGCTGGGGGAGCAATCTCACCAGGAGGAGCACATGGCACTGGCTCACTGCCCTCTGCTACAACTCTAACCCACATGGGAGGGAGGTGGGGAAGGACCCAGGCTTGCCTGGGTGAGGCCGCAGTGAGCTCTGGCCTTCGGAGAGGCAGACACTGACCACCTTCCAGGGTCCCGCTCCCCTGCCGGTCCTGGACACGCTGCAGCGGAGGGAGGCACAGTCCCAACACGGTCCCCAGAGCTGCCATGGGGTGCGCTCCACAGCCTGCGAGCTCTGTGGACATTTGACACAAATACGTCCAGATGCTAAAAGCATACTGCAGCCTTCAACGACACTCATTCTGTGAAAGGGTTTCTCTCCGTTTCCAACAGTAAATCGAGAGGATGGGATTTCTGGGGACATGAGGGAAAGAAAAGGCTGTACGTAAGGCACAGAGATGTGGCCTATTATGCAAGTGGGTCTCAGCTGTTCCTGTTGTCATATTAAAAGGAACGACCAGAATTATCACCCAGAACATATCTTTCAATCTTGGTAACCAAAGGTGAAAAGAGGCAAATGTAGAACAAAGCATCTAACCAAAAACTGAAGGTTGCTGACACCTTAAGAGTCAAAAAAATCAATCTTATCAAAATAAAGAGCTTCTGTGGAGCTAAAGAAAATAGTATTAAAATAAAAAGAGAACCAACCGTATGGGAAAACATATTTCCCAATGATACCTCAGACAAGGGTCTGATCTCCAAAATATACAAAGAACTCATATGACTCCACTCCAGGAAGACAAAAAACCCAATTAAAAAATGGGCAAAAGACATGAACAGACACTTCTCGAAAAAGCACATACAGAGGGCACAGAATCATATGAAAAGATGTTCAACATCATTAGCCATCAGAGAGATGCAAATTAAAACCACAATGAGATACCACCTCACACCAGTCAGAATGGCCATTATCAACAAAGCAACAAGATAACTGTTGGAGGGGATGTGGAGAAAAGGGAACCCTACTGCACTGTTGGTGGGAATGCAGACTGGTGCAGCCACTGTGAAAAACAGTATGGAACTTCCTCAGAAAAATGAAAATGGAACTGCCTTTCGACCCAGCAATTCCACTACTGGGATTATACCCTAAGAATCCTGAAAAACCAATTCAAAAGAACCTTTGC